>JAUUTY010000889.1:0-146274 GCA_030979885.1 Lolium multiflorum | reverse complement strand
GGGAAGGAAAACCTAGATCTGATACTGTACAAAAACACATAAAGCAATCTGGAACCGTCCACATAGAATCAACGGGCCAGAGCAGATGCCTTCTTTGGGAAGGGTCTTGCGCGGAAGCCAAGGAATCCTCTGCGTCGACAATCTGGTGTAGCAGTAAAATAGACCATCATAGCGGAACATTGATGGAGTCACTACAATGCGTCCGAATCCGGGTATAGTCTTGTCATATCAATGGCCATGTCAGTTTCTCCAGATATAATCTATCCGTTAGCTAGTACTACTACTCTAGAGGCTGACGCCACATGCAGAAGTTGTACAGTACTACGACTACTATCGAGTATCGACTAGTCCGATCACGTCCAGGTCGCAACTACTCAAAAATGGCCGTAAAGAAAATGCAGAAGTAGGATGGGGCCACGACAAAAGACATACATCTATTTATGGACAGAGGTAGTATCATATCAGCATGCATTAGCATCTCATTTGCAACTAGTTGCACTCGCATCCTATTATCGGATATCACACTTCTGCACTTTTAAAAAATATGAAGAAAAACAAAACTGGGACACATATTATGTTGTGTATTGCTCCACAGGTCACAGATGAGTATGTAAAAAAAATTCTAGCTTGCACAAAAAAGACAAATGATATGTGAATAGTTAAGGAATATTATTCACTTTGGTCTTTTCTTTTTTCCACAGCTCACATATGGTCACCTTTTGAAACAAATGTTTAGATGTGCGAAAGATACAACATAACCCGTGACTATGATTTGAATTTACATTTTTTTACAAACTCGAAATGTGACATCCGACAATAAGATGAGGGATCAACTAGTTGCGAAATGTTTGCACTCCTGACCATGCATCTGAATCTATCTACTAGACTACTACAACAACATACAAAATGCACCAGTTTTGAACTAGAGATGTAACAGCAGTACTAACTGTTGGTTTCCAAAATCTAACGCTTGTGATTAGAGGGATTCGCGTCAAGAGATACCACAACAGCATACACTTCTTTCTAGAACCATCATGTAGCCATTATGTAGAAGAAGAAAAAAGCAGGGTCACACCAATATCACACGTCCCACTCGATAGTAAGAAAGGTTCCAAGTTATTGTTCCCATTTCTCAACTGGTCATACCTATTTCGATGGTGTAACCTACGTAGTATAAGTTATATATTAGTTGTATGGAAAGTTTGAGCAACATTTAGAACATAATTTTGTACTCCTAATTGGTCCAACATGCATGCTAAGATTGGGGTCTTCACCTTGAAACGGCGAGCGCCGAAAAGCGGGTCAAAATCGCCCAGATCCTCGAAGATATCTACAGGCGCAGCCGCTGTATGAGAGACGGAGTGGGAAACGAGTGGGGCGATGTATGAGAGACGGAGTGGGGGTGTAGTATGTACTATAGTAAGACGGCGAGACGGCGAGGTCAGAGTGATTAAGACTAGTCACAATGGGAAGTACGTAGTACGTAGTATCATACACTACTAGTTTGTGATACTACCTCCACAATGCATAGTATCATAATATGGTTCATACTTATGTCATATTTAAAGTTTTGTAGAATCTCAATGCAAATGTGTGTACATGATGTATTTGTCATGAAGTTTTCTAAGTTTTCTAGGTTTATGTGTTATAATACTACTCTCATATCTCACCTCATAATTGATGTGACACATTAGATTTTTGCCAACATGGCATGTATGATACTACTTACGAGCCTTAAAAGCACTTTTTGTGATGTTGATCAAATTGTACTCTAAAATTGTCACTGGACAACAGGTCGGCCTATTGCAAACTTGTTTGAATGAGCTAAAATAGTTAGAAATCTAGAAAATTTGTCACTTCAATGAATTTTCATCCTATAACGTTTACTTAATTTGAAAAACGAATGGGGACGTTTGCCATAATGGGACGATCATTTCTACAAAAAAGAATAAGATGGAAAGTCTCGCAATGTTATTTATCATGACAACATTGACAATGTCACAACCGTGGGGTGATTAGGGAATCCACTCCGCTAGAAAAAACAAACTTATATAAGGCATGTGTGGCAATGCAGTTTGTCTACCTTATACACATATCTAGATGTGTAGCTATATATGGATTTTATTTTCCAACTTTAGATGATCAGTTTATAGTTCACCATTTAATTAGAATTCATAATTTTTGGGAATAAAATACTTGGAGGTACCCTGCAAGTGTGGTACCACAAACTAAGCCAAAACATGGGTCCCAATAGTACAACATAGCGCGCATAGGAAGTTTGAGCAAATTTGAAACCAACCAAATGAGGTAGAAACAAATCAGAAAAAAGTTGTGAAACATGTGCATGGAGCCATCACATGACATGTACTTACTACTAACAAGTAAAAAATATAAAACCCTATCATACATAGAGGTTTGGGGTGAAGAGTTATTATTCACACACATATAGAATAAATATGGACTACTTTTGGCTTTCTACCCATTAATTTGAGCAAGCTTCATGCAGTGTCCACTTCAAACTTGACAACATTGGAACCATAGCTGCTTGAGTTCGCCTCGCTAGCCTCTTCCCATATGTAAGCTTAATTAATTGGTTACACTACGAAAACCACAATCAACTTCTGAATAATGCATGCATTGCCCCCCTTTTGCACATATGCAACTTTGCAAAGTAGGGATTTTTGGTTTACCACACATTAGTGTGTTGTTTTCTTTTTATTAGGACCCATGTTTGGTAGCCACATTTTTCCAAAGCCAAAGTGTGGTTAGCCAAAAAAAAACTAGTATGGCTAGCCACCAAATTGTGGCTTAAAATATTAAAGCCAAACTTTGTCAAAACTTTGTAAAAAAAAGTTGAGTCTATGACAAATGGACCATATATACATGCAATGAAGTGTGATAAGCCAAATTGTGGCAAAAACCAAACACATGCCAAATAAACTATATGCATGCATGGCTGCCAAATTTTGGCTTCTTGACAAATTGTGGCTAGGAACCAAACATGCCCTTGCTGGCCAAAGGGGTCCGAATATGTGTTTTGTTTATTCGCTATCATGTGCAGTACGTGTGTGCACAATACCGCAAATCAAAATTTCACGGGTAGGCCAAACATGCATGCATGGTAGGCGAATCGCCATTTCGAAGGCTAATTTGTCAAACTAGCTTACCATGAAACCATCATGTGTACTCCAATTAATTAAGTTCGGATATGAATGGTGGTCATCAACCAAACTAAAAAGAATTCAAAATTTGGGATGATATAGGGATGTGCCCTATTGTTGTGGAATCAGAAAACATTAGCCAACGAAAATGTGGGTTGCATCCAAGTATAGTAGCTCACAAAGTCGATTGCCAAGAAGTTTTTGCCTAAATTTGAAATAAAGCCAAAATGAGGTTCAAACTTATTGAAATCAGCAAGCAAGGCAATCACGAAGTCACCAATTACTACTTTTATCTAGGAAAAATAACAAACATGATGGCATGCAAATATTCTTGAGAAGCAGAATCATTCTGTAAATATATATTTTTGGAACCATGCATGTTGGACATTGATTCGCTTCTTGCCACATGGGTGAGCTAGCTTGGTTACCGCAAGAACCATGCATGGCGAACTTTCGAATCATGACCCCTTTTTTAAGAGATCAATGAAAAACTTCTTATTTTCGACTATACTTTGCCAAATAAAGTTTTTTTGGTTTTCCACATAAAGTCTTTTCATTTTTATTGGCCGAATTAAGGGGGGCAAAATTAAAAGGATGTATTTGTGAAGTGGCTACCGCGTGTATTGCGCACACTACCACCTATACAATTTTCACAAGAGGGTGACATGGTTGGATGGCCATGCATTTCCATGGTTTGTTGGATTATCTCATCATGTAGTATATAATAAATTAATTTTGTAAATATTTTTCAATTCAAGTATTAACGATGGTTATATTACAACTCAAATAAATTGGGAAAATACTGGGGTTCGCCTCCCTAGAATCAATCTTGCCCGTCCATTTCCTATCAACTGACTATAGGGAGTACTAGATTTAAATGGCGGTTGGAGTTAATTCCTCAACCTCATCGCAGTATTATTCCCATCTGTCCCCACTAAACAACCCCTGGCGGTTCGTTCTCCCCTGCATTTCGGCAAGTTCCAAAAAACCCCATTGTTTGCAGTTGCTCTCCCTCCCTCCCCCTCAATCCCTCCGATCAGTTCGACGTGCTTCAGCGCTGCCATGGCCGACGGCGGCCTGTTTACGCTAAAGAGGAGCGTCGTTCCCCATGGGACGACCAAGGTGAACGTGGTCTACACGAATGACCCTTCCGTTCTCGAGCACACCCTCAAGATGTACGAACAAAAGCTACTAGAGGACAGGTCCAGGTTCGTCGGCCTCGACCTAGAATACACTGCGGACCAAGTAAGTACCGCCGTCGTTCAGTTGGCCATGGACGACCACGTCCTGGTGTACCATTTCTGCAGGTATGTTCTTCACATGCCTTCCTTTATCCTTTTGTTTTTTAATATAGAAACTCTTCCTTTATCTTGGATCTGCTTTTTTATTTCGACATAGACTAGGTTCTAACTTGTATGAAAACACGAACAAACTAACTTGTATGAAAAATGTGGTCTGGAACGTAATATCCAACATATACTTGTATAATTTTTTTTGGATTGACCACGATATCTAGTTTCATGATTTTGGTACTCAAAATTTGCACAAATTTCATGTACTCATACTCACCGATAATCGGCATGGATGTCAAGATATTAACATATAGTAACTGAATCTTAACTTGATGACACTTAAATAATTAGATCATATAGTCGCAACAATAATTCATGTTATTTTGATGTGTATCACTGATGCAAAATCATTGTTTCACTGCAACAAGTATACAGTTTACTGGAAGAAAAATATGTGTACTATTTCAGCATATACGATCTTACAAGATTGATTTGTGTTAACATGCAGGAGTCCTGATAATCTGGCACTGCAAGAATTCCTTCAACATAAAGGAATTTGTTTCACAACTGTTGACATCAGGGGTGACTCTAGCAGGTTTGCTAGAGATGGCATTAAAATTCCTAAACATAATTGGATTGACATTCAGGATATGATCAATTTCAATGGTCCTGGCAATAGGACTGGCATGGGTGATTTGGCAGCCGCCATCATTGACCCATCTTACAAAGACATGAAGACCAAGTTCCCTACTAGCAGCCACGATCAATGGGAGTGCATGCCATTGCCTGAAGTAAACTTGAGGTATGCTGCGATTGATGGGTATGTCAGTTTTGAGTTGTACAGGCGACTCAAAAAAATCAATGATGGGCAGCGTCAAGCACAACCAATTCCAAGGGAAGTGGTTTGCCCGGATTGCAAGGAAGCGGCTAGGTTGGCCGCTCTTCCCCCTGCCTGGCGCGACGAGAAGAAGCAGTGTGTCGGGACAACCTACTGGGAATTTGTATCTTATTGCTTTAGGCACAACATACCATTTGATCCGAAGAAAATGCCACCATGGATAAAGGACCCGTGCGAGCCTACTTCGGGGTCTCCGTGGGATGGCGGTTCACACGGTGAGCAAGCTAGGGCAACGGCTGGATGTGGTGAGCTAGCAAGGGCAGGGCCTGTATCTGGTTGGGAAGCTCCAACAAGGATTCCCGACACACGAAGTGCGAACGAGTGCAGAACTTGGACTGCCAACCCGTGGGAGGCAGGTACAAGCGGCACCGGCAAGCGCATCAAGAGGGATGATGATAATTGGTGAACTAGGCTGGCGTTATATGTTTCCAAGATTGTACATAAGTTTAGAATTATGAACTGGTAGTATTGTTTAGGTGATGTAATTACTTTTGCAACAATGTGTATGAGGTTTCAGAATCACGCATCCTTATTTAAACATGTTTAAAACATGGAAATGAAAAGGTAAGCCTGCATCCTTCTTAGTCACTCCAAAATTAAGCTTTTGGGAAGGTATTTGAAATTTCCATGTTTGAAACCCAAAACGACTTCTCTTTCGTGATTGACTTCATAAGACAAAGTTCAGGCTTAGGGGTAGATACATGATTTTTCTGGTTTGAATATGACTAGACCTTGTTTATCAACTTGAGTGCTTACTATATGACATAAGAAGGCTATGTGCTTTGGTTTTTCATTTTTTTTTTGAATCTTGGTCAATTCCTAGGTACGGTTTGACCAAGATTTGAACAAGTTTAAAATATGAAAATAAAATGTAAGCCCGGTCTGGATCCTTCTTAGTCACTCTGAAATGAAGCTTTTGGGAGGTTTTTGAAATTTCCATGTGTTTGAAACCCAAAACCACTTCTCTTCATGCTTGACTTCGTAAGATAGATTTTAGGGTTAGGGGTAGATACGTACATGATTTTTCTAATTATTTTTATGCCCATTTGAATCTTGGTCAAATCATAGGTTTGACCAAGATTTAAACATGTTTAAAATATGAAAATGAAAAGCTAAGCCTGCATCCTTCTTAGTCACTCCAAAATGAAGTTTTTGGGAGGTTTTTGAAATTTCCATGATTGAAACCCAAAAACGATCTTCATTCTTGACTTCATAAGACAAAGTTTAGGGTTAGGGGGGGGTAGATACATGATTTTTATGGTTTGAATATGTCCAGACCTTGTTTATCAACTTGAGTGCTTATTATATGACATAAGAAGGCTATGTGCTTTGGTTTTTCATTTTTATACCATTTGAATCTTGAATTGGAAATCCACAAATTTTGACAAGATTTGAACAAGTTTAAAACATAAAAATAAAAGGTATAAGCTCAGCACGGATCCTTCTTAGTCACTCTAAATTGAAGCTTTTGGGGGGGTTCTTGAAATTTCCATGTTAACCCAAAACCACGTCTCTTCATGCTTGACTTCATAAAGATAGAGTTTAGGGTTAGGTGAATACATGATTTGTCTTGGTTTGAATATGTCTTGACCTTGTTTATCAACTTGAATGCTTAATACATGACTTAAGAATACTATGTGCTTTGGTTTTCATTTTTGATTTTTTCTGAATTTTTATACCCATTTGATCTTGGTCAAATCCTAGGTTTAACCAAGGTTTAAACAAGTTTAAAAACATGAAAATGAAAAGGTAAACTGCATCCTTCTTAGTCACTCCAAAATGAGGCTTTTGGGAAGGTTTTAGAGAAATTTCCATGTGAAATCCAAAGCGACCTGCACTTAGGTAACTTGACTTCATAGACCAAAGTTTAGGGTTGGGGTGATACAAGATTTTCTGGTTTGAATATCTCTAGACCTTGTTTACCAACTTGAGTGCTTACTATATATGACATAAGAAGGCTATGTGCTTTGGTTTTTCAGTTTTTTTGAATTTTTATACCCATTTGAATCTTGGTCAAATCCTAGGTACGGTTTGACCAAGATTTGAACATGTTTAAAACATGAAAATAAAAGGTAAGCATGGATCCTTCTTAGTAACTCTAAAATGAAGCTTTTGGGAGGTTTTTGAAATTTCCATGTTTGAAACCCAAAACCACTTCTCTTCATGCTTGATCGACTTCATAAGACAGAATTTAGGGTTAGTGGGTAGATACATGATTTGTCTGGTTTGAATATGTTTAGACCTTGTTTATCAACTTGAATGCTTACTATATGACATAAGAATACTATGTGCTTTAGTTTTCATTTTTTTTTCTGATTTTTTTGCACATTTGATCTTGGTCCAAATCCTAGGTTTTAACAAGATTTAAACATGTTAAGACATGAAAATGAAAGGTAAAGTCGCATCCTTCTTAGTCACTCCAAAATGAAGCTTTTGGGAGGTTTTTGAAATTTCCATGTTTGAAACCCAAAACCACTTCTCTTCATGCTTTACTTCATAAGACAGAGTTTAGGGTTAGGGGTAGATATACGTGATTTGTCTAGTTTGAATATGTCTAGACCTTGTTTTATCAACTTGAATTCTTACTATATGACATAAAAAAACTATGTGGTTTGGTTTGATAGTTCATTGTTCATAATTCATAGTTGATCATACATACGGATCATACATACAGAATTGCGCGATCCTTATCGCGACTTCTAACCTATCTAGTCGTCGAGGAAGATGATGGTCGCGTTCTCCTCCGCATCCCGCGCCTCCTTCTCCTTCACGGCGGCGATGGCCGCCGCCTTGTCTTCTTCCTCCGCCCTCTTCTTGTCGGCATCGTCCTTGAGGGACGCGGCCAGCGCCTTCAAGAAGAGGGGGTCTTCCCCTTCCTCCGCCTCCTCCGCCTCCTCGCCGGCTGGCGGCGCGAATCCGCCGCTGGTGCTCGCCTCCCACGCCGCCTTCGACCGGCGGTTCCTCTCCCGGTCGGCGCGCCATTTGTTGAAGACGGGGCCGCTCATCGGTTTGAGCGGCGGATCCGCCTTGTACCAGAGCCCGCCCGGGGCGAACTCGCGGAGCGACGACGGCATGTACAGGGAGCCTCTGTACCTGCACGCCGCGCGCCGACTCCCGGCGGCGGACTGCTTGCACTGGAGCCGCCACGCCTCCTCGAGCGTGTCCGGCGCGCGGGATCGCTTCGATCCGCTCGCGGGCGACGCGGAACTGGTACGGCGTGAATACATGGCGAGCGGCGAAGAATCACCACCCTGCAATCAAGGCCAAGCACGCAGCATATGGCCTCTTCCTTACGTCTTTTGCCTGGTTTGTTGCCGGTCAACGCCCCTGCTGCTGGCCCTGATGCTCCTGGTCCTGTTTAAAGTTCAGCATTAAACTCTATATACTATACAACTGTCGTGGTCTTGTGATGTACAGTAGTACTCTTTTGATGCATTTGTGATGTAGTAGTACTCTTTTTTTTTGAACTGATATACTAGTACTATCTAAGAACAGTACTCCCTCCGATTCACATTCTTTTTAGCACCAAGAAATATGGATCGGATCACCGGAGCGAGGGAGTAAATTACCCTTTTGTTGTGGCTTATTTTGACTTTGGCAAAAGCCAAAAAAAGCACGTAAATAGGTGCTTTTTTGGGCTTTTGGATTTTGGAAGCCAAAAGAATAGAATCTTTGTTCTTGGCTTCCAAAATCCAAAAGCCCAAAAAAGCACCTATTTACGTGCTTTTTTTGGCTTTTGCCAAAGCCAAAAGCCAAAAAAAGCCACAACAAAAGGGCCATAAACATGGCATCTCGTGCATGAAGCTTGACAGATTGATCGGGTTGGCTAGAACGGCTAAACAATGCTGCTCATTAGGCAAATGCATGCCATGTACGATAGTATACATCTAGTAAAGAAGTCTATACTGACATAAAAAAGACTACATTGGGGATGAGAGTCAATTGGGGCATCTACAATACAGAAAATCTTGCTCGTAGTTGATTTTGGCTAAGAGGGTTTTGTGCCCATATTTGTATCTTGGTATAATCCTAGGTTTGACAATGATTTAAACAAGTTTAAAATATGAAAATGAAAAGGTAAGCATGGATACTTCTTAGTCACTCTAAAATGAAGCTTTTGGGAGGTTTTTGATATTTCCATGTTTGAAACCAAGAACCACTTCTCTTCATGCTTGGCTTCATAAGATAAAGTTTAGGGTTAGGGGGTAGATACATGATTTGTCTGGTTTGAATATGTCTAGACCTTGTTTATCAACTTGAATGCTTACTATATGACATAAGAAGACTATGTACTTTGGTTTTTCATTTTTTTTAAATTTTATGCCCATTTGAATCTTGGTCAAATACACTAGCTATGACCAAGATGTAAACAAGTTTAAAACATGAAAATGAAAAGGTAAGCATGGATCCTTCTTAGTCACTATAAAATGAAGCTTTTGGGGGTTCTTGAAATTTCCAAGTTTGAAACCCAAAACCACTTCTCTTCATGCTTGACTTCATAAGACAGAGTTTAGGGTTAGGGGGTAAATACATGATTTGTCTAGTTTGTTGTTTAGACCTTGTTTACCAACTACTAGTTCGATTTTGGGCTACTAATATAAAATTAAAATAAGTTGAACTAGTATTCCTCTAAAAAATCATTTTGGTATGCATTGTTTGATACTTTTCATAGCTATAGTGCATCACAAATTTATGATTTCATGCTTTGCTTTGCCAATTTTGATTTTTTCTAACCACCTTCTCTTTGATTTCAAATTTAGGTCAAACTATCGATGCCTACTATGTGTTTTCTACTTGAATTGGATGCAGCGTGCGCACATGTTTTGCCATTGTTCTGGGCTTCCACACATCTTTGGGGCATCCAAGTATTTAAGTTACCTTGTTTTTTGAATTGTAATTCATACCCTTCCTCCCAATTTTTATGCACATTTGAATCTTGGTCAAATCCTAAGTTTGAAAGACACACAAGTTATAGCACACATAGTGCATACATTCTCACACATACTGCACTAGATGCTAACCCGGCCTATAGTTTGAGGTTTTTGAAATTTCCATGTTTGAAACCCAAAACCACTTCTCTTCATGCTTGACTTCATAAGACAGAGTTTAGGGTTAGGGGTAAGATACATGATTTGTCTAGTTTGTTGTTTAGACCTTGTTTATCAACTTGAATGCTTACTATATGACATAATAATACTATGTGCTTTGGTTTTCATTTTTTTTGATTTTTTCTGAATTTTTATGCCCATTTGATCTTGGTCAAATCCTAGGCTTAACCAATATTTAAACAAGTTTAAAACATGAAAATGAAAAGGTAAGCATGTATCCTTCTTAGTCACTCCAAAATGAAGCTTTTGGGAAGGTTTTTGAAATTTCCATGTTTGAAATCCAAAACGACTTCTCTTCGTGCTTGACTTCATAAGACAAAGTTTAGGGCTAGGGGTAGAAACATGATTTTTCTGGTTTGAATATGTCTAGACCTTGTTTACCAACTTGAGTGCTTACTATATGACATAAGAAGGCTATATGCTTTGGTTTTTCATTTTTTTTGAAATTTTATGCCCATTTGAATCTTGATCAAATCCTAGGTACAGTTTGACCAAGATTTGAACAATTTTAAAACATGAAAATAAAAGGTAAGCCCGACCTGGATCCTTTAGTCACTCTAAAATGAAGCTTTTGGGGGTTCTTGAAATTTCCAAGTTTGAAACCCAAAACCACTTCTCTTCATGCTTGACTACATAAGATAGAGTTTAGGGTTAGGGGTAGATACATGATTTTTCTTGTTTGAATATATCTAGACCTTGTTTATATCAACTTTAATGCTAACTATATATGACATAAGAAAACTATGTGCTTTGGTTTTTAATTTTTCTGATTTTTTTATTTTGATAGATGCACATTTGAATCTTTGTCAAATCCTAGGTTTGGCCAAGATTTAAACAAGTATAAAACATGAAAATGAAAAGGGGAGCCTGTATCCTTTCTTAGTCACTCTAAAATGAAGTTTTTGGGATGTTCTTGAAATTTTCATGTTTGAAACCCAAAACCACTTCTCTTCATGCTTGACTTCATAAGATAGAGTTTAGGGGCTAGGGGATAGATACATGATTTGCCTAGGTTTGAATATGCATGTCCAAACCTTGTTTATCAACTTGAATGCTTACTATATGACATAAGAAGACTATATGCATTTGTTTTTCATTTTTCTGATTTTTTTAAATTTTATGCCCATTTGAATCTTTTGGTCAAATCCTTGGTTTAATTTGACACGGATTTAAACAAGTTTAAAATATGAAAATGAAAAGGTGGTAAGCAGGCATGTATCCTTCTTATATATATTAGTCACTCTAAAATGAAGCTTTGGGAGGTTTTGAAATTTCCATGTTTGAAACCCAAAACCATTCTCTTCATGTTGTTGACTTCATAAGATAGAGTTTAGGGGTTAGGGGTATAGATACATGACTTGTCTTGTTTGAATATGTGTCTAGACCTTGTTTATCAACTTTAATGCTTACTATATGACATAAGAACACTATGCGCTTTAATTTGGTTTTTAATTTTTTTAAATTTTGATGCACATTTTGAATCTTGGTCAAATCCTAGGTTTGACCGAGATTTGAACAAGTTTAAAACAAGAAAATAAAAGGTAAGCCCGCCAGACTGGATCCTTTCTTAGTCACTCTATAATGAAGCTTTTAGGGGGGTTGTTGAAAATGTAAGCATGTATCCTTCTTAGTACGTCACACCACAATGAAGCTTTTGGGAGGGTTTTTGAAATGTCCATGTTTGAAACCCAAAACGACTTCTCTTCGTGCTTGACTTCATAATTAAGACAAAGTTTAGGGTTAGGGGTATATAGATACATGATTTTTCTGGTTTGAATATGTCTAGACTTTGTTTATCAACTAGCTTGAGTGCTTACTATATGGCATATATAAGAAGCTAGGCTATGTGCTTTGGTTTTTCATTTTTTTTGAATTTTTATGCCCATTTGAATCTTGGTCAAATCCTAGGTACGTACGGTTTGACCAAGATTTGAACATGTTTAAAACATGAAAATAAAAGGTAAGCATGGATCCTTCTTAGTCACTCTAAAATGAAGCTTTTGGGAGGTTTTGAAATTTCCATGAAACCCAAACCACTTCTCTTCATGCTTGGCTTCGTAAGATAGAGTTTAGGGTTTGGGGTAGATACGTACATGATTTTTCTAAGTATTTTTACACCCATTTGAATCTTCGTCAAATCCTAAGTTTGACCAAGATTTGAACAAGTTTAAAACATGAAAATGAAAAGGGTAAGCCTGGATCCTTGTTTACGGTTAGGGGGTAGATACGTACATGATTTTTCTAAGTATTTTTACGCCCATTTGAATCTTCGTCAAATCCTAAGTTTGACCAAGATTTGAACAAGTTTAAAAACATGAAAATGAAAAGGGTAAGCCTGGATCCTTGTTTAGGGTTAGGGGGTAGATACAAGATTTTTGTGGTTTGAATATGGCAGACCTTGTTTATCACCTTGATATATGACATAGGAAGACGGTGTGCTTTTGTTTTTCTTTTTTTTGAATTTTTATGCCCATTTGAATCTTGGTCAAGTCATAGGTTTGACCAAGATTTAAACAGGTTTAAAACATGAAAATGAAAAAGTAAGCCTGGATCCTTCTTAGTCACTCCAAAATGTACCAATTGATAAATGAGTTAACTTGGCTTCATGGAAAAAATAATGTCATGTAAATGATTTAACTTGGCTTTCGTACCCTTGAATCCATAGGAAACTTTGTATAAATGTAGTAGTATAATAATCAACCGAGTTTTTACATCAACAGGTCTGTCACTTACGTGTGGTGCCCATGCGTGAGGTCCCACACTTCAGTGAGCACAAGTCACGTGCAATAGGTACGCAAACTCCCAGCCATTTTCTTTGTCAAGAGAAGACGCATCAGGATGCGTATTGGAAGTATGTGGGTCCTTCTGGATCCTTCGGTTGTCCCTCTCACAAAAAAAAAAACAAATCTCTCTCATTCTCGGCCTCGCTCGACTCGCTCGCTCGCTCGCTCGCTCGCTCCTGTGACAAACCCTGCACAAAAGTCAACATCATCACCCGAAAAAGGGGAGACACCATAATTCTCTCCCTTCTTCTCTCCTTCCGAGTGATCCCTCTTCCTCCGAGTTTCACTCGACGGGCAAACACACATGTGCTGCATAGTAATAATAAAAAAGTAGAAAAATCGACCTACGAATCTATGATTAAATAGGTTAAACTAGGGTTTTGCCCACTACTACAGATCAAGTTCAGAAATATCCAACTACTAGTTCGATTTTGGGCTACTAATATAAAATTAAAATAAGTTGAACTAGTATTCCTCTAAAAAATCATTTTGGTATGCATTGTTTGATACTTTTCATAGCTATAGTGCATCACAAATTTATGATTTCATGCTTTGCTTTGCCAATTTCGATTTTTTCTAACCACCTTCTCTTTGATTTCAAATTTAGGTCAAACTATCGATGCCTACTATGTGTTCTACTTGAATTGGATGTGTCTACTTGAATTTGGATGCAGCGTGACGACATCATGCCTTTTGCCATCATGTTTGCCTGGGCTTCCACACATCTTTGGGGCATCCAAGTATTTAAGTTACCTTGTTTTTTAATTGTAATATACCCTTCCTCCCAATTTTTATGCACATTTGAATCTTGGTCAAATCCTAAGTTTGACCAAGATTTGAACAAGTTTAAAACATGAAAATGAAAAGGTAAGCATGTATCCTTCTTAGTCACTCTAAAATGAAGTTTTTGGGAGTTTTTGAAATTTCCATGTTTGAAACCCAAAACCACTTCTCTTCATGCTTGACTTCATAAGACAGAGTTTAGGGTTAGGGGTAGATACATGATTTGTCTAGTTTGTTGTTTAGACCTTGTTTATCAACTTGAATGCTTACTATATGACATAATAATACTATGTGCTTTGGTTTTCATTTTTTTGATTTTTTCTGAATTTTTATGCCCATTTGATCTTGGTCAAATCCTAGGCTTAACCAATATTTAAACAAGTTTAAAACATGAAAATGAAAAGGTAAGCCTGTATCCTTCTTAGTCACTCCAAAATGAAGCTTTTGGGAAGGTTTTTGAAATTTCCATGTTTGAAATCCAAAACGACTTCTCTTCGTGCTTGACTTCATAAGACAAAGTTTAGGGCTAGGGGTAGAAACATGATTTTTCTGGTTTGAATATGTCTAGACCTTGTTTACCAACTTGATCGAGTGCTTACTATATGACATAAGAAGGCTATATGCTTTGGTTTTTCATTTTTTTTGAAATTTTATGCCCATTTGAATCTTGATCAAATCCTAGGTACAGTTTGACCAAGATTTGAACAATTTTAAAACATGAAAATAAAAGGTAAGCCCGACCTGGATCCTTTAGTCACTCTAAAATGAAGCTTTTGGGGGTTCTTGAAATTTCCAAGTTTGAAACCCAAAACCACTTCTCTTCATGCTTGACTACACATAAGACAGAGTTTAGGGTTAGGGGTAGATACATGATTTTTCTTGTTTGAATATATCTAGACCTTGTTTATATCAACTTTAATGCTAACTATATGACATAAGAAAACTATGTGCTTTGGTTTTTAATTTTTCTGATTTTTTTATTTTGATAGATGCACATTTGAATCTTTGTCAAATCCTAGGTTTGGCCAAGATTTAAACAAGTATAAAACATGAAAATGAAAAGGGGAAGCCTGTATCCTTTCTTAGTCACTCTAAAAAGAAGTTTTTGGGATGTTCTTGAAATTTTCATGTTTGAAACCCAAAACCACTTCTCTTCATGCTTGACTTCATAAGATAGAGTTTAGGGCTAGCTAGGGGATAGATACATGATTTGCCTAGGTTTGAATATGCATGTCCAAACCTTGTTTATCAACTTGAATGCTTACTATATGACATAAGAAGACTATATGCTTTTGTTTTTCATTTTTCTGATTTTTTTAAAATTTTATGCCCATTTGAATCTTTTGGTCAAATCCTTGGTTTAATTTGACACGGATTTAAACAAGTTTAAAATATGAAAATGAAAAGGTGGTAAGCAGGCATGTATCCTTCTTATATATATTAGTCACTCTAAAATGAAGCTTTTGGGAGGTTTTTGAAATTTCCATGTTTGAAACCCAAAACCACTTCTCTTCATGTTGTTGACTTCATAAGATAGAGTTTAGGGGTTAGGGGTATAGATACATGACTTGTCTTGTTTGAATATGTGTCTAGACCTTGTTTATCAACTTTAATGCTTACTATATGACATAAGAACACTATGCGCTTTAATTTGGTTTTAAATTTTTTTAAAATTTGATGCACATTTTGAATCTTGGTCAAATCCTAGGTTTGACCGAGATTTGAACAAGTTTAAAACAAGAAAATAAAAGGTAAGCCCGCCAGACTGGATCCTTTCTTAGTCACTCTATAATGAAGCTTTTAGGGGGGTTGTTGAAAATGTAAGCATGTATCCTTCTTAGTACGTCACACCACAATGAAGCTTTTGGGAGGGTTTTTGAAATGTCCATGTTTGAAACCCAAAACGACTTCTCTTCGTGCTTGACTTCATAATTAAGACAAAGTTTAGGGTTAGGGGTATATAGATACATGATTTTTCTGGTTTGAATATGTCTAGACTTTGTTTATCAACTAGCTTGAGTGCTTACTATATGGCATATATAAGAAGCTAGGCTATGTGCTTTGGTTTTTCATTTTTTTTTTTGAATTTTTATGCCCATTTGAATATTGGTCAAATCCTAGGTACGTACGGTTTGACCAAGATTTGAACATGTTTAAAACATGAAAATAAAAGGTAAGCATGGATCCTTCTTAGTCACTCTAAAATGAAGCTTTTGGGAGGTTTTTGAAATTTCCATGTTTGAAACCCAAAACCACTTCTCTTCATGCTTGGCTTCGTAAGATAGAGTTTAGGGTTTGGGGTAGATACGTACATGATTTTTCTAAGTATTTTTACGCCCATTTGAATCTTCGTCAAATCCTAAGTTTGACCAAGATTTGAACAAGTTTAAAAACATGAAAATGAAAAGGGTAAGCCTGGATCCTTGTTTAGGGTTAGGGGGTAGATACAAGATTTTTGTGGTTTGAATATGGCAGACCTTGTTTATCACCTTGATATATGACATAGGAAGACGGTGTGCTTTTGTTTTTCTTTTTTTTTGAATTTTTATGCCCATTTGAATCTTGGTCAAGTCATAGGTTTGACCAAGATTTAAACAGGTTTAAAACATGAAAATGAAAAAGTAAGCCTGGATCCTTCTTAGTCACTCCAAAATGTACCAATTGATAAATGAGTTAACTTGGCTTCATGGAAAAAATAATGTCATGTAAATGATTTAACTTGGCTTTCGTACCCTTGAATCCATAGGAAACTTTGTATAAATGTAGTAGTATAATAATCAACCGAGTTTTTACATCAACAGGTCTGTCACTTACGTGTGGTGCCCATGCGTGAGGTCCCACACTTCAGTGAGCACAAGTCACGTGCAATAGGTACGCAAACTCCCAGCCATTTTCTTTGTCAAGAGAAGCATCAGGATGCGTATTGGAAGTATGTGGGTCCTTCTGGATCCTTCGGTTGTCCCTCTCACAAAAAAAAACAAATCTCTCTCATTCTCGGCCTCGCTCGACTCGCTCGCTCGCTCGCTCGCACCTCCTGCTCACTGACAAACCCTGCACAAAAGTCAACATCATCACCCGAAAAAGGGGAGACACCATAATTCTCTCCCTTCTTCTCTCCTTCCGAGTGATCCCTTCTTCCTCCGAGTTTCACTCGACGGGCAAACACACATGTGCTGCATAGTAATAATAAAAAAGTAGAAAAATCGACCTACGAATCTATGATTAAATAGGTTAAACTAGGGTTTTGCCCACTACTACAGATCAAGTTCAGAAATATCCAACTACTAGTTCGATTTTGGGCTACTAATATAAAATTAAAATAAGTTGAACTAGTATTCCTCTAAAAAATCATTTTGGTATGCATTGTTTGATACTTTTCATAGCTATAGTGCATCACAAATTTATGATTTCATGCTTTGCTTTGCCAATTTCGATTTTTTCTAACCACCTTCTCTTTGATTTCAAATTTAGGTCAAACTATCGATGCCTACTATGTGTTCTACTTGAATTGGATGCAGCGTGCGCACATGTTTTGCCATTGTTCTGGGCTTCCACACATCTTTGGGGCATCCAAGTATTTAAGTTACCTTGTTTTTTTGAATTGTAATTCATACCCTTCCTCCCAATTTTTATGCACATTTGAATCTTGGTCAAATCCTAAGTTTGACCAAGATTTGAACAAGTTTAAAACATGAAAATGAAAAGGTAAGCCTGAATCCTTCTTAGTCACTCAAAAATGAGAAGCTTTTGGGAGTTTTTTGAAATTTCCATGTTTGAAACCCAAAACCACTTCTCTTCATGCTTGACTTCATAAGACAGAGTTTAGGGTTAGGGGGTAGATACATGATTTGTCTAGTTTGTTGTTTAGACCTTGTTTATCAACTTGAATGCTTATATGACATAATAATACTATGTGCTTTGGTTTTCATTTTTTGATTTTTTCTGAATTTTTATGCCCATTTGATCTTGGTCAAATCCTCTTAACCAATATTTAAACAAGTTTAAAACATGAAAATGAAAAGGTAAGCCTGTATCCTTCTTAGTCACTCCAAAATGAAGCTTTTGGGAAGGTTTTTGAAATTTCCATGTTTGAAATCCAAAACGACTTCTCTTCGTGCTTGACTTCATAAGACAAAGTTTAGGGCTAGGGGTAGAAACATGATTTTTCTGGTTTGAATATGTCTAGACCTTGTTTACCAACTTGAGTGCTTACTATATGACATAAGAAGGCTATATGCTTTGGTTTTTCATTTTTTTGAAATTTTATGCCCATTTGAATCTTGATCAAATCCTAGGTACAGTTTGACCAAGATTTGAACAATTTTAAAACATGAAAATAAAAGGTAAGCCCGACCTGGATCCTTTAGTCACTCTAAAATGAAGCTTTTGGGGGGTTCTTGAAATTTCCAAGTTTGAAACCCAAAACCACTTCTCTTCATGCTTGACTACATAAGACAGAGTTTAGGGTTAGGGGTAGATACATGATTTTTCTTGTTTGAATATATCTAGACCTTGTTTATATCAACTTTAATGCTAACTATATGACATAAGAAAACTATGTGCTTTGGTTTTTAATTTTTCTGATTTTTTTATTTTGATAGATGCACATTTGAATCTTTGTCAAATCCTAGGTTTGGCCAAGATTTAAACAAGTATAAAACATGAAAATGAAAAGGGGAAGCCTGTATCCTTTCTTAGTCACTCTAAAATGAAGTTTTTGGGATGTTCTTGAAATTTTCATGTTTGAAACCCAAAACCACTTCTCTTCATGCTTGACTTCATAAGATAGAGTTTAGGGGCTAGGGGATAGATACATGATTTGCCTAGGTTTGAATATGCATGTCCAAACCTTGTTTATCAACTTGAATGCTTACTATATGACATTAGAAGACTATATGCTTTTGTTTTTCATTTTTCTGATTTTTTTAAAATTTTATGCCCATTTGAATCTTTTGGTCAAATCCTTGGTTTAATTTGACACGGATTTAAACAAGTTTAAAATATGAAAATGAAAAGGTGGTAAGCAGGCATGTATGGATCCTTCTTATATATATTAGTCACTCTAAAATGAAGCTTTTGGGAGGTTTTTGAAATTTCCATGTTTGAAACCCAAAACCACTTCTCTTCATGTTGTTGACTTCATAAGATAGAGTTTAGGGGTTAGGGGTATAGATACATGATTTGTCTTGTTTGAATATGTGTCTAGACCTTGTTTATCAACTTTAATGCTTACTATATGACATAAGAACACTATGCGCTTTAATTTGGTTTTTAATTTTTTTAAAATTTGATGCACATTTTGAATCTTGGTCAAATCCTAGGTTTGACCGAGATTTGAACAAGTTTAAACCAAGAAAATAAAAGGTAAGCCCGCCAGACTGGATCCTTTCTTAGTCACTCTATAATGAAGCTTTTAGGGGGGTTGTTGAAAATGTAAGCATGTATCCTTCTTAGTACGTCACACCACAATGAAGCTTTTGGGAGGGTTTTTGAAATGTCCATGTTTGAAACCCAAAACGACTTCTCTTCGTGCTTGACTTCATAATTAAGACAAAGTTTAGGGTTAGGGGTATATAGATACATGATTTTTCTGGTTTGAATATGTCTAGACCTTGTTTATCAACTAGCTTGAGTGCTTACTATATGGCATATATAAGAAGCTAGGCTATGTGCTTTGGTTTTTCATTTTTTTTTTGAATTTTTATGCCCATTTGAATATTGGTCAAATCCTAGGTACGTACGGTTTGACCAAGATTTGAACATGTTTAAAACATGAAAATAAAAGGTAAGCATGGATCCTTCTTAGTCACTCTAAAATGAAGCTTTTGGGAGGTTTTTGAAATTTCCATGTTTGAAACCCAAAACCACTTCTCTTCATGCTTGGCTTCGTAAGATAGAGTTTAGGGTTTGGGGTAGATACGTACATGATTTTTCTAAGTATTTTTACGCCCATTTGAATCTTCGTCAAATCCTAAGTTTGACCAAGATTTGAACAAGTTTAAAAACATGAAAATGAAAAGGGTAAGCCTGGATCCTTGTTTAGGGTTAGGGGTAGATACAAGATTTTTGTGGTTTGAATATGGCAGACCTTGTTTATCACCTTGATATATGACATAGGAAGACGGTGTGCTTTTGTTTTTCTTTTTTTTGAATTTTTATGCCCATTTGAATCTTGGTCAAGTCATAGGTTTGACCAAGATTTAAACAGGTTTAAAACATGAAAATGAAAAAGTAAGCCTGGATCCTTCTTAGTCACTCCAAAATGTACCAATTGATAAATGAGTTAACTTGGCTTCATGGAAAAAATAATGTCATGTAAATGATTTAACTTGGCTTTCGTACCCTTGAATCCATAGGAAACTTTGTATAAATGTAGTAGTATAATAATCAACCGAGTTTTTACATCAACAGGTCTGTCACTTACGTGTGGTGCCCATGCGTGAGGTCCCACACTTCAGTGAGCACAAGTCACGTGCAATAGGTACGCAAACTCCCAGCCATTTTCTTTGTCAAGAGAAGACGCATCAGGATGCGTATTGGAAGTATGTGGGTCCTTCTGGATCCTTCGGTTGTCCCTCTCACAAAAAAAAACAAATCTCTCTCATTCTCGGCCTCGCTCGCTCGCTCGCTCGCTCGCACCTCCTGCTCACTGACAAACCCTGCACAAAAGTCAACATCATCACCCGAAAAAGGGGAGACACCATAATTCTCTCCCTTCTTCTCTCCTTCCGAGTGATCCCTCTTCCTCCGAGTTTCACTCGACGGGCAAACACACATGTGCTGCATAGTAATAATAAAAAAGTAGAAAAATCGACCTACGAATCTATGATTAAATAGGTTAAACTAGGGTTTTGCCCACTACTACAGATCAAGTTCAGAAATATCCAACTACTAGTTCGATTTTGGGCTACTAATATAAAATTAAAATAAGTTGAACTAGTATTCCTCTAAAAAATCATTTTGGTATGCATTGTTTGATACTTTTCATAGCTATAGTGCATCACAAATTTATGATTTCATGCTTTGCTTTGCCAATTTCGATTTTTTCTAACCACCTTCTCTTTGATTTCAAATTTAGGTCAAACTATCGATGCCTACTATGTGTTCTACTTGAATTGGATGCAGCGTGCGCACATGTTTTGCCATCGTTCTGGGCTTCCACACATCTTTGGGGCATCCAAGTATTTAAGTTACCTTGTTTTTTTGAATTGTAATTCATACCCTTCCTCCCAATTTTTATGCACATTTGAATCTTGGTCAAATCCTAAGTTTGACCAAGATTTGAACAAGTTTAAAACATGAAAATGAAAAGGTAAGCCTGAATCCTTCTTAGTCACTCAAAAATGAGAAGCTTTTGGGAGTTTTTTGAAATTTCCATGTTTGAAACCCAAAACCACTTCTCTTCATGCTTGACTTCATAAGACAGAGTTTAGGGTTAGGGGGTAGATACATGATTTGTCTAGTTTGTTGTTTAGACCTTGTTTATCAACTTGAATGCTTACTATATGACATAATAATACTATGTGCTTTGGTTTTCATTTTTTTTGACTTTTTCTGAATTTTTATGCCCATTTGATCTTGGTCAAATCCTAGGCTTAACCAATATTTAAACAAGTTTAAAACATGAAAATGAAAAGGTAAGCCTGTATCCTTCTTAGTCACTCCAAAATGAAGCTTTTGGGAAGGTTTTGAAATTTCCATGTTTGAAATCCAAAACGACTTCTCTTCGTGCTTGACTTCATAAGACAAAGTTTAGGGCTAGGGGTAGAAACATGATTTTTCTGGTTTGAATATGTCTAGACCTTGTTTACCAACTTGATCGAGTGCTTACTATATGACATAAGAAGGCTATATGCTTTGGTTTTTCATTTTTTTTGAAATTTTATGCCCATTTGAATCTTGATCAAATCCTAGGTACGGTTTGACCAAGATTTGAACAATTTTAAAACATGAAAATAAAAGGTAAGCCCGACCTGGATCCTTTAGTCACTCTAAAATGAAGCTTTTGGGGGGTTCTTGAAATTTCCAAGTTTGAAACCCAAAACCACTTCTCTTCATGCTTGACTACACATAAGACAGAGTTTAGGGTTAGGGGTAGATACATGATTTTTCTTGTTTGAATATATCTAGACCTTGTTTATATCAACTTTAATGCTAACTATATATGACATAAGAAAACTATGTGCTTTGGTTTTTAATTTTTCTGATTTTTTTATTTTGATAGATGCACATTTGAATCTTTGTCAAATCCTAGGTTTGGCCAAGATTTAAACAAGTATAAAACATGAAAATGAAAAGGGGAAGCCTGTATCCTTTCTTAGTCACTCTAAAATGAAGTTTTTGGGATGTTCTTGAAATTTTCATGTTTGAAACCCAAAACCACTTCTCTTCATGCTTGACTTCATAAGATAGAGTTTAGGGGCTAGCTAGGGGATAGATACATGATTTGCCTAGGTTTGAATATGCATGTCCAAACCTAGCTTGTTTATCAACTTGAATGCTTACTATATGACATAAGAAGACTATATGCTTTTGTTTTTCATTTTTCTGATTTTTTTAAATTTTATGCCCATTTGAATCTTTTGGTCAAATCCTTGGTTTAATTTGACACGGATTTAAACAAGTTTAAAATATGAAAATGAAAAGGTGGTAAGCAGGCATGTATCCTTCTTATATATATTAGTCACTCTAAAATGAAGCTTTTGGGAGGTTTTTGAAATTTCCATGTTTGAAACCCAAAACCACTTCTCTTCATGTTGTTGACTTCATAAGATAGAGTTTAGGGGTTAGGGGTATATATACATGACTTGTCTTGTTTGAATATGTGTCTAGACCTTGTTTATCAACTTTAATGCTTACTATATGACATAAGAACACTATGCGCTTTAATTTGGTTTTTAATTTTTTTAAATTTTGATGCACATTTTGAATCTTGGTCAAATCCTAGGTTTGACCGAGATTTGAACAAGTTTAAAACAAGAAAATAAAAGGTAAGCCCGCCAGACTGGATCCTTCTTAGTCACTCTATAATGAAGCTTTTAGGGGGGTTGTTGAAAATGTAAGCATGTATCCTTCTTAGTACGTCACACCACAATGAAGCTTTTGGGAGGGTTTTTGAAATGTCCATGTTTGAAACCCAAAACGACTTCTCTTCGTGCTTGACTTCATAATTAAGACAAAGTTTAGGGTTAGGGGTATATAGATACATGATTTTTCTGGTTTGAATATGTCTAGACTTTGTTTATCAACTAGCTTGAGTGCTTACTATATGGCATATATAAGAAGCTAGGCTATGTGCTTTGGTTTTTCATTTTTTTTTGAATTTTTATGCCCATTTGAATCTTGGTCAAATCCTAGGTACGTACGGTTTGACCAAGATTTGAACATGTTTAAAACATGAAAATAAAAGGTAAGCATGGATCCTTCTTAGTCACTCTAAAATGAAGCTTTTGGGAGGTTTTGAAATTTCCATGTTTGAAACCCAAAACCACTTCTCTTCATGCTTGGCCGTAAGATAGAGTTTAGGGTTTGGGGTAGATACGTACATGATTTTTCTAAGTATTTTTACGCCCATTTGAATCTTCGTCAAATCCTAAGTTTGACCAAGATTTGAACAAGTTTAAAAACATGAAAATGAAAAGGGTAAGCCTGGATCCTTGTTTAGGGTTAGGGGGTAGATACATGATTTTTGTGGTTTGAATATGGCAGACCTTGTTTATCACCTTGATATATGACATAGGAAGACGGTGTGCTTTTTTTTTTTTTTGAATTTTTATGCCCATTTGAATCTTGGTCAAGTCATAGGTTTGACCAAGATTTAAACATGTTTAAAACATGAAAATGAAAAAGTAAGCCTGGATCCTTCTTAGTCACTCCAAAATGTACCAATTGATAAATGAGTTAACTTGGCTTCATGGAAAAAATAATGTCATGTAAATGATTTAACTTGGCTTTCGTACCCTTGAATCCATAGGAAACTTTGTATAAATGTAGTAGTATAATAATCAACCGAGTTTTTACATCAACAGGTCTGTCACTTACGTGTGGTGCCCATGCGTGAGGTCCCACACTTCAGTGAGCACAAGTCACGTGCAATAGGTACGCAAACTCCCAGCCATTTTCTTTGTCAAGAGAAGACGCATCAGGATGCGTATTGGAAGTATGTGGGTCCTTCTGGATCCTTCGGTTGTCCCTCTCACAAAAAAAAACAAATCTCTCTCATTCTCGGCCTCGCTCGACTCGCTCGCTCGCACCTCCTGCTCACTGACAAACCCTGCACAAAAGTCAACATCATCACCCGAAAAAGGGGAGACACCATAATTCTCTCCCTTCTTCTCTCCTTCCGAGTGATCCCTCTTCCTCCGAGTTTCACTCGACGGGCAAACACACATGTGCTGCATAGTAATAATAAAAAGGTAGAAAAATCGACCTACGAATCTATGATTAAATAGGTTAAACTAGGGTTTTGCCCACTACTATACAGATCAAGTTCAGAAATATCCAACTACTAGTTCGATTTTGGGCTACTAATATAAAATTAAAATAAGTTGAACTAGTATTCCTCTAAAAAATCATTTTGGTATGCATTGTTTGATACTTTTCATAGCTATAGTGCATCACAAATTTATGATTTCATGCTTTGCTTTGCCAAATTCGATTTTTTCTAACCACCTTCTCTTTGATTTCAAATTTAGGTCAAACTATCGATGCCTACTATGTGTTCTACTTGAATTGGATGCAGCGTGCGCACATGTTTTGCCATTGTTCTGGGCTTCCACACATCTTTGGGGCATCCAAGTATTTAAGTTACCTTGTTTTTTTGAATTGTAATTCATACCCTTCCTCCCAATTTTTATGCACATTTGAATCTTGGTCAAATCCTAAGTTTGACCAAGATTTGAACAAGTTTAAAACATGAAAATGAAAAGGTAAGCCTGAATCCTTCTTAGTCACTCAAAAATGAGAAGCTTTTGGGAGTTTTTTGAAATTTCCATGTTTGAAACCCAAAACCACTTCTCTTCATGCTTGACTTCATAAGACAGAGTTTAGGGTTAGGGGGTAGATACATGATTTGTCTAGTTTGTTGTTTAGACCTTGTTTATCAACTTGAATGCTTACTATATGACATAATAATACTATGTGCTTTGGTTTTCATTTTTTTGACTTTTTCTGAATTTTTATGCCCATTTGATCTTGGTCAAATCCTAGGCTTAACCAATATTTAAACAAGTTTAAAACATGAAAATGAAAAGGTAAGCCTGTATCCTTCTTAGTCACTCCAAAATGAAGCTTTTGGGAAGGTTTTTGAAATTTCCATGTTTGAAATCCAAAACGACTTCTCTTCGCGTGCTTGACTTCATAAGACAAAGTTTAGGGCTAGGGGTAGAATACATGATTTTCTGGTTTGAATATGTCTAGACCTTGTTTACCAACTTGAGTGCTTACTATATGACATAAGAAGGCTATATGCTTTGGTTTTTCATTTTTTTGAAATTTTATGCCCATTTGAATCTTGATCAAATCCTAGGTACAGTTTGACCAAGATTTGAACAATTTTAAAACATGAAAATAAAAGGTAAGCCCGACCTGGATCCTTTAGTCACTCTAAAATGAAGCTTTTGGGGGTTCTTGAAATTTCCAAGTTTGAAACCCAAAACCACTTCTCTTCATGCTTGACTACATAAGATAGAGTTTAGGGTTAGGGGTAGATACATGATTTTTCTTGTTTGAATATATCTAGACCTTGTTTATATCAACTTTAATGCTAACTATATATGACATAAGAAAACTATGTGCTTTGGTTTTTAATTTTTCTGATTTTTTTATTTTGATAGATGCACATTTGAATCTTTGTCAAATCCTAGGTTTGACCAAGATTTAAACAAGTATAAAACATGAAAATGAAAAGGGGAAGCCTGTATCCTTTCTTAGTCACTCTAAAATGAAGTTTTTGGGATGTTCTTGAAATTTTCATGTTTGAAACCCAAAACCACTTCTCTTCATGCTTGACTTCATAAGATAGAGTTTAGGGGCTAGGGGATAGATACATGATTTGCCTAGGTTTGAATATGCATGTCCAAACCTTGTTTATCAACTTGAATGCTTACTATATGACATTAGAAGACTATATGCTTTTGTTTTTCATTTTTCTGATTTTTTTTAAAATTTTATGCCCATTTGAATCTTTTGGTCAAATCCTTGGTTTAATTTGACACGGATTTAAACAAGTTTAAAATATGAAAATGAAAAGGTGGTAAGCAGGCATGCATGGATCCTTCTTATATATATTAGTCACTCTAAAATGAAGCTTTTGGGAGGTTTTTGAAATTTCCATGTTTGAAACCCAAAACCACTTCTCTTCATGTTGTTGACTTCATAAGATAGAGTTTAGGGGTTAGGGGTATAGATACATGATTTGTCTTGTTTGAATATGTGTCTAGACCTTGTTTATCAACTTTAATGCTTACTATATGACATAAGAACACTATGCGCTTTAATTTGGTTTTAAATTTTTTTAAATTTTGATGCACATTTTGAATCTTGGTCAAATCCTAGGTTTGACCGAGATTTGAACAAGTTTAAACCAAGAAAATAAAAGGTAAGCCCGCCAGACTGGATCCTTTCTTAGTCACTCTATAATGAAGCTTTTAGGGGGGTTGTTGAAAATGTAAGCATGTATCCTTCTTAGTACGTCACACCACAATGAAGCTTTTGGGAGGGTTTTTGAAATGTCCATGTTTGAAACCCAAAACGACTTCTCTTCGTGCTTGACTTCATAATTAAGACAAAGTTTAGGGTTAGGGGTAGATACATGATTTTTCTGGTTTGAATATGTCTAGACCTTGTTTACCAACTTGAGTGCTTACTATATGACATAAGAAGGCTATATGCTTTGGTTTTTCATTTTTTTGAAATTTTATGCCCATTTGAATCTAGATCAAATCCTAGATACTGTTTTGGGTGATTTGTCATTCAAAAATTTGGTATCATTCGGATCGGAGGAAGTATAGTTGGAGATGAATGGCCCACCAAGTCTCTGCCTTGAAGTTTGCTCTTTGACCAGTATTACTACTCGCGAGGTGCCGAGGAGACGGGGAGGCCAAATTTAAGAACTAACCTTTGCTCTTGCCGTCTTCCTCAGTTCACCACTTTGTTTACCTCTTGGAATACTACTTCGCCACCATGACCGGGAGCAAGTCTCGCCACAGAAGGGCTCGTGCGGCTGCGGCGAAGCTGAGGGAATCCCAGCAATGGCGTCCCTGTGCTGCTGTCGAGGTGCCTTCTGCGCAAGAGTCTTCAAGGGCGTCGCAGCCCGCGACTGCTACCTTCAGGCGATCCTCCGTTCTTGCGCATCTTTCTATGTCTTTCACAACTTATCATCCCCTCCTTTTCTTACCTTCTCTCAATCGTATATTCAGGTCGGGCGGCCTTAGTTTTCCCGCAGCCCTCCTGCCTGCGGAAACATCTTCCACGGAGCCAAGTTCTCAAAGCAGCGAGGTATAGACATTCGTGCAAATTGGGATTCCCATTTTCTCTTTCTTGGTACTTCTCTGGGTACACTTCTGATTTTGTGCTCCATCCCCATCTGATAGAAGCCCCGCTACGAGATCGGTCCCATTTTAGAAATGGTTATGGGCGATTTCTGCGTCGAGACGGCGGACAGAAGCGCCCTCGCCGATGAGTGCATGAGACTTTATTCTGAGCTCGCCACTGAGAAGATCCGGATTCGCATTCTCGACGATATCGCCATGAAATCGTTCACTGCGAGTAATGAGATCCAGCGGCGGAGCCTCGGCCAGGCGGAGACCATGGACAAACTCGCCGGACTGATCCTGAACCTCACGGTTAGGACGGACAAACTAGAGGCCGAGCTGTCACAGGAGAAGGCTCTCAACTCCGAGCTGAAGCGTCAAGCAGGCTCAAGGTAGATCTTGACCAGGTCACTGTGTACCACTAGCTGCAATCCTTGATGACTGTTGTGTCACCTGGCTTCCGAGTTTCTGAAGGTTAATTTTCGAAATTTTGTTCGTAAAATTGGCCTGTGGAAATGTAAACTAACTAGTACTCTTACTTTATTATATTAGTACTTGTGTCAATGTAGTAGTTGTGTCTGAGTCGAGTCAATGTTGAGTCGTTCTCGTTGAGTCACCTAGTCTTCTATTATATACTAAAAGCAAAATAAGATGTTTTAAATAGAGACACAAGGTTAATCCACATCATCTTAATTATTATTAATCGTTGGATCTGTAATTTGTGACTAGGATTTACTAATAGATGAATATAACGTAAACGTACACATGTGTAACACGAACTCAAACTTGACACGATCTATTTTTTTTATTTGGTGCGGGAAAGTCTAAGGTTGCACGTAAAAGTGTAGTTTTGGGAAAAACATGGAAACAGAGTCTGTTGCCCATACGAGTTAAACGTACACATGTGTAACACGAACTCAAACTTGACACGATCTATTTTTTTTATTTGGCGCGGGAAAGTCTAAGGTTGCACGTAAAAGTGTAGTTTGGGGAAAAACATGGAAACAGAGTCTGTTGCCCATACGAGTTTAACATATGTTGTTTTCTTTCTTTGACCGTAAGAATCCTATCAGATTCTGTCAAAAAGAAAAGAATCCTATCAGATCACGTTTAAATGGGATCTAGATTGAGCCATATATTTACGTGCATGTGACCTATCCCGTCACGTTTAGACCAGTTTTTTTGAAAGTTTAGATGAGTTATCTGTGTATTATCCTAGCGTCGGACTGTGTCGTGTGCATACATATTCTGAACCACACGTGCATGACAAGGTTTTTAAACTAGGACGTGTAATATTTTAAAATTAGAATTCATTTTTTTAGTAACCACATGAGCTGAGCGAGAGTGCCGGCGAGGAGGACGTGTTATGCGTCGAGCTACTACGGTCGTCCTGCCGTCGAGCCGGGTAGCCTGGAAGATGAGGATGTACGCTAAATAGTGTGAAGTGGTTTATACTACATGAATTGAGTGTACTTAAACAAATCGAAAGAAAAAAGGTTACCCTCACTCTCGAGAAGGATATAGCAGATTTTTAAAATTGGGACGTTTCTTTACACCTACACTAAATAGTGTATAGATTCATCAAAATTTAAAAAGAATTGCGACATCTTTTTCTGAACAAGGTAGTACAAAGTAGAGCACATGTATGTACTCCCTCCGTTTGTTAATGTATGACATTTAAACAAGCTAGATTGGCTAGCTAAAACGTCTAATATTTATAAACAGAGGAAGTATGATATAAAAAAATATTATCTAAAAATATTGAGCACGCATCTTGCTCCACAATTATCTTGCTCGATAGTTAGATACGAAGTTTTTCCCCAAACTTCATTTGTAGGTAATACGGTTGGTCATTGCCATAATCATATACACTCATGGTAACCACATGCTATCCTGTGTTCGTCACACACAAACATTCCATCTGGTCTATCCCAAATCATTCTAAATCAGTTATTATGAGAGAAGGGTGTAATTGGTTCTGAAGAGTGAATAAGTTCCAATTAGACCAATTATTTTCGATAGAGTGCTGTGTTTCGAAGAAACATGTTAGAAAAATCTCTATAGATGATTATAAATACATTATTATATGATTTTGGATTTAAAGCTCACCGCCATGTTTAGCTACGTTTATTTATGAAAATTTTACAAAGTGTAATATCTAGATAGTCATGTCCCACTTCTAAGTCGGCTACACAAGTTTATGGTTATACTAATTGGGACTCCGGGTCAGAGGGTACGACGCGGTAAATAAAAAACAATTATATCCGGGTGAGAGTACTATTTTGCGTGGATTTAAGTGGTTTTATCAAAATTTCCACAGGCGTATGGATATAGAATCAGGACAAGATTGCTCCATTGTACCTTAAGTGTTAGTTTTAGAAAGATCATGTCAACAATATTGGAGTTCTTATTTGGAATCAAACTCATAGGCACATAAGTAATCCACTAGCATAGTTGGATTAAATAGAAGAGAGAGTAAGGACAATATGTATATGGAGGTAGTTCGTCGGTCTATTATTAGAGAGAATAATGATGTAAGTGTAAGAGTAGCAATAACAATAGGTTGTTTTGTCACGATAAAAATCCACTAATGCAAGGCTACACCTTCAATATTTAGTCATCAAACCAGTGGAATTTTAAATACCAAAAACTCAAATATAAATTGTAGAATATGTGACATGGTATTCTTGGAAATGTCATAGTAACTATTCATGGTAAATCAAAATTGCGAGGGCCATCTTGCTAGTATCTATAATATCTAAATAGGAACAAGAAATCCAAAATTTTCAAATTCTGGCAAAAATTAGAACTTCTCAGGAAAATCTATTTTTTTATAGGAAATCAAAAACACTGAAACGAGTATACTATTTTAATTTGAGCCATTTATGTGCAGATTTGCATAAAAAGACTGACATTTTCCCTAAACTTTGTATATTGTGAAGTCAAGCATGGAGAGAAGTGGTTTTGGGTTTCAAACATCCTTTTCATTTTCTTGTCTTAAACTTGTTTAAATCTTGGTCAAACCTAAGATTTGACCAAAAGATTCAAACATGCATAAATTCAAAAAAATCAGAAAAATGAAAAAACAAAAGCATATAGTCTTCTTATGTCATATAGTAAGCATTCAAGTTGATAAACAAGGTCTAGACATATTCAAACCAGAAAAATCATGTATATATCTACCCCTAACCCTAAACTCTGTCTTATGAAGAGAAGTGGTTTTGGGTTTCAAACATGGAAATTTGAAGAACCTCCCAAAAGCTTCATTTTAGATTGTGACTAAGAAGGATCCAGGCTTACCTTTTCACTTTCATGTTCTAAACTTGTTTAAATCCTAGTCAAACCTAGGATTTCACAAAGATTCAAATATATGGGTATAAAATACAAAAAAATAGAAAAATGAAAAACGAAAGCACATAGTCTTCTTATGTCATATAGTAAGCATTAAAGTTGATAAACAAGGTCTAGACATATTCAAACTAGACAAATCATGTATCTCCCCCTAACCCTAAACTTTGTATTATGAAGTCAAGCATGAAGAGAAGTGGTTTTGGGTTTCAAACATGGAAATTTCAAAAACCTCTTAAAAATTCATTTTAGAGTGACTAAGAAGGATGCAAGCTTCCCTTTTCACTTGCATGTCTTAAACTTGTTTAAATCTGGGTCAAACCTAAGATTTGACCAAAAGATTCAAACGGGCATAAAATTCAAAAAAAATCAGAAAAATGAAAAACAAAAGCATATAGTCTTCTTGTGTCATATAGTAAGCATTCAAGTTGATAAACAAGGTCTAGACATATTCAAACCAGAAAATCATGTATATATCTACCCCTAACCCTAAACTCTGTCTTATGAAGTCAATCATGAAGAGAAGTGGTTTTGGGTTTCATGGATATTTCAAGAACCTCCCAAAAGCTTCATTTTAGAGTGTGACTAAGAAGGATCCAGGCTTACCTTTTTCATTTTCATGTACTAAACTTGTTTAAATCCTGGTCAAACCTAGGATTTCACAAAGATTCAAATATATGTGTATAAAATATAAAAAATAGAAAAATGAAAACCAAAGCACATAGTCTACTTATGTCACATAGTAAGCATTCAAGTTGATAAACAAGGTCTAGACATATTCAAACCAGAAAAATCATGTATATATCTACCCCTAACCCTAAACTCCGTCTTATGAAGTTAATCATGAAGAGAAGTGGTTTTGGGTTTCAAACATTGGAATTCCAAGAACCTCCCAAAAGCTTCATTTTAGAGTGTGACTAAGAAGGATCCAAGCTTACCTTTTCATTTTCATGTTCTAAACTTGTTTAAATCCTGGTCAAAACTAGGATTTCACAAAGATTCAAATATATGGGTATAAAATTCAAAAAAATAGAAAAATGAAAAACCAAAGCACATAGTCTTCTTATGTCATATAGTAAGCATTAAAGTTGATAAACAAGGTCTAGACATATTCAACCTAGACAAATCATGTATCTACCCCCTAACCCCTAAACTCTGTCTTATGAAGTCCAACATGAAGAGAAGTGGTTTTGGGTTTCAAACATGGAAATTTCAAAAACCTCTTACAAAATTCAGTTTAGAGTGACTAATTAAGAAGGATGCATTCTCCCCTTTTCATTTTCATGTCTTAAACTTGTTTAAATCTTGGTCAAACCTAAGATTTGACCAAAAGATTCAAACGGGCATAAAAAAATCAGAAAAATGAAAACCAAAGCACATAATTTTCTTATGTCATATAGTAAGCATTCAAGTTGATAAACAAGGTCTAGACATATTCAAACCAGAAAATCATGTATATATCTACCCCTAACCCTAAACTCTGTCTTATGAAGTCAATCATGAAGAGAAGTGGTTTTGGGTTTCAAACATGGAAATTTCAAGAACCTCCCAAAAGCTTCATTTTAGAGTGACTAAGAAGGATCCAGGCTTACCTTTTCATTTTCATGTTTTAAACTTGTTTAAATCCTGGTCAAACCTAGGATTTGACAAAGATTCGAATATATGGGCAAAAAATTCAAAAAAAATAGAAAAATGAAAAACCAAAGCACATAGTCTCCTTGTGTCATATAGTAAGCATTAAAGTTGACAAAAAAGGTCTAGATATATGCAAACTAGACAAATCATGTATCTACCCCCTAACCCCTAAACTCTGTCTTATGAAGTCAAGCATGAAGAGAAGTCGTTTTGGGTTTCAAACATGGAATTTTCAAGAACATCCCAAAAGCTTCATTTTAGAGTGACTAAGAAGGATCCATGATTACCTTTTCATTTTCATGTTTTAAACTTGTTTAATCTTGGTCAAACCTAGGATTTGACCAAGATTCAAATGGGCACAAAATTTAAAAAATCAGAAAAATGAAAAACCAAAGTACATAGTCTTCTTATGTCATGTAGTAAGCATTCAAGTTGATAAAATGGTTCATGCCGGCGTCTTAGCTGCTAAAAAAAATTATACACCAATTGATTTGACGAATTGATGATTTACTCTAGTCTGCTTCTAGACCATGCAGCTAGCGAGTATTCATATGTACTGCATGGAGCCCCCAACTTTTGACTTCCCGTGTCGGAAAAGGCCTGTCTAATAATGTGGGGCAGTGAGGTATCCCGAAGTATCTAGAGGGTTCCAGTGTTTCAGGCTTTCAGCATCGCCAGTCCAAGGGAAGGATGGGTGACGAATCCGTGCATTCACAGCCGTTTAGATCTGAAGAGTCCTTGTATGATGAGCGGTAGATAGCACCTCTAAGCTGCAAATCAACAGCTTCAATTACTTCAAATGAGCATTGGCCGGAAGGCTGACAGAGTGAAAAAATTCAATTTCAAAAACTCATGTATAGAATAGAAAAAAAAATAAAAAACATGTAGATAGAATAGAGGTATAGATAGATTAGCCCAAAAAAGAAGAGGACGGGGAAATTTCGAACGCTCGCCTTTAACTCAGCACAGCAGACACCTCCCTCGCGCTCCTAAACTTTCGAACGCGCGCCCAATATTTCGAACGCTCGCCTTTAACTCAGCACCCAGCCCACCTTGTTCTTCTCTAGACACCTCCTTCGGCGCCCTGTTCTTCTCTAGACACACCCTCGGTGAACCAGGCCGCGCACCAAAACTTCCCCACGCTGTCTATCAGCCGCGTCAGCCGGCGACTGCTGGTGGCGCCGTTCTTCTCCAGCCGCACCGGCAGGCGCGGTCAGCTGGTAGATCCTCACGGTATGCATGCTATCTTCAGGCCTGGGCAAGTACGATTCATTATAGCTCAATCGAAGTCAGTCGCCGTCGCCCAGCCCTTATAAGTTCGTTAGTTCGTTCGAATCGATCGGTTGATATTGTTTTCCTCTCGATGTGTTTGTTTGACATTGTTTTCCGCTTTACCTATTTGCTCGAATTCGTTCGTACTGTACACTGTACTGCTCACCATTGCCCAATGTTTGTAGTCGTCGCTTGGTGCCAGTCCTCTATGGACCTGTTTGTAATCTTATTACTTCTGGGTTCTTTGCACTGCTAATACATCGGTGGATTTACGGCCAAAAAGAAGAAAGAATTTGTTGGTATTATATTGCTTTCGATTGATCTGTTCGCCCCCAAGCTTTTACAGAAGCCGCAAGAGATTCAAGGATGAAATGGCTCTCCTTGTTTGCGGTGGCGGATCTACAGGGTATGCCGTATATGCCACGGCATACCCTGCGTCCAAGCCGTGCAAGATCTTTGATAGTTTAATGAGCTGAGCAATTAATCAAGATGAGTGATGTATATGTATACATGCGGTGCTAATACATGTGGCGTGCAGCCATGCGAACACTGAGCTAGTGCATGTAACCGATTGATTAGACATCCGATTGATTAATGCATTGGCTTTAGCCAACAGTCTACTTGCATGTTTTTCAAGATGTGCGATTTTGTCTCGCGTGTAAGCCTACAAGGCCAGCTATGGCCATGCACCATGACCTGATTAGATATCATGATTAATCAAAGGAAATATCTTGCTACTGTATATACGATTAATCAACTGATAATTAATCTTTGGTAGTCAAGTATATGATTAATTATATATATTTAGTGAGAATTCAGTTCAAAATTAGAGCACCCCGTCAACGGTGCATTTTTCAACAATTTACATTTTGATTATATGCAAAATCTGTTTTATTTAATCATTTTGACATACTCCCTTCAATCCAAATTAATTGACTCAACTTTGTCTAGATACTGATGTATCTTAGACAAGTTTGTTGAGTAGATACATTTATATCTAGACAAATTTGAGTTAATTAGTATGAATCCGAGAAAGTATTTTATTTAATTATTTTTATTAGGACAAAAGAAATTCAATAGAAACTCCAAAATTTTGTTGTGTCATACCCTTTCCTAAAATCCTAGGTCCGCCACTGCTTGTTTGTAAGGCAAAGAGGAAATCATATCATGGCTTATCATCATGGGTATAACCTTTTTAGCTAGATTTTGCTGTTTGGGATCTATGATCCTTTTAGTTGCTGCTCTCCAGTAACATTTTCCCTCTTTTTTATTACAGTGAAAAATACACAGCGAGGAAACCACTGTCCAGCCTAAAAAAAATAGACCTCAGTTGGTTTGCTGAAATCGGCTCAAATAACGTGGCATTTAGTTATATAGTTTTATATTCGACCTGTTTGCTCAGATATGTTGGTTTACGTTCATACGCAACCTGTTGGGCAAGTATGGACACAGCTTCAGTGACTTTCAGGTCAAAATTCCAGCGGTTGAGTGATTTTTGGTTGGATCCATTCCTGTGCGTTCGATCGGCTTTTGATGGCTGTTATTGAGACAAAGTCATGGCTGGACTTTTGACGCAGCTCCAGTGACGTTCAGCTAGGTCAAAAGCCCAGCGTTGACTTTGGTTCAATATCAGCCATCCAAAGCCAATCGAACACACATGAATGTATCCAACCAAAAATCACTCTACAATAAGTCGTTTCCAGACAAAAACAATGTTTATTCCCAAACTATTTTTTTTGAATCCGACCAATCTTTCCCGGAATGCAGAAGAAATATATAAGATTTACTGGAATGTTGTTCTTTTTACTGGACAGTTTGAATTTTAAGTTTAAAGTTGGTTGTAAAACATAAAATGAGGTTTATTGATAAACAATATGGCTGAATCTGATGAAACTCCCCCAGAATGCATAACCCGACATATAAGATTTACTGGATTTTTGTTTCAAAAACTTCTAGGCAGTACGAATTTTAAGTTTAAAATTTTCTCGTGAAACTTAAAATGGGTAAATTTTGGATCCATTCTCGTGCGTTCGATTGGCTTTTGATGGCTGTTATTGAAACAAGTGTTAATTGGTTCTATGCCACTCCTCAATTCACAAGTTGTGTTTATGCCATTACAAAAACTGAAGTTGTGTTTATGCCACTCTCAATTCTCAATATCCCCTTCTATATATGCCATTTTCAATACTCCACTATAATAAATATAGCATATCTATGATAGTACTCTATGATACCACCCACTATGCACCCATGTTCCAAACACCACTCCCGCTGACTGTACCTTATTGTATCGAGCGATAAGCTTGATGAGCAACCCAAACAAACAAACAAAAAGACTGTACCTTATTGTACTTGCTCTTACCCGTATCTTCTCTTTCTTTTTCATCGCGAGTGCAGCTAATTCAGTTAGTCTTCCAATGAATATTAATATTTTGTCTCAATGATGTCATGTTTCGACTAACAATTAGCACTTTTGAATTCTTAGATTGCTTTTTCACACGATGCACTTCTTTTAATTTATTTTACCACATTTCAATGTGAACCTTGACCAAATAAATAGGACAACAATATCACGATCATATAATACATAAGCAGCATTGTTAGAATCGTGTTGGAAAATACTTTCTAATGATACCAGTTTTATATCAATTTTTTTATATACTTCATCCTGAAAAATATGTTTCAACTTCATCAAAACTTGCATGTATCTGCAAACTAAACTCATCTAAATACATGTATATCTACATAAAATTGAAACATCATTTTTAAATAGAGAGATATAGATTAATATTTTTTCGAAGATAAAATACGAAAAACAAGGGTGCATTGTTTATTGAAATGGAGTGAGTAGTATATATAAAATCATTTTAGTTGCCAATGATCATGTTGAGGGCCTCTATTTCTTGTTTTGCTCAGGCCCTCCGTATTCTCAGGTACGGCCCTGGTGGTCTATGAACCTGTATGTAATCTTATTACTTTTGGCTTCTTTGCACTGCTAATAGATCGGCGGAATTACGGCAAAAAAGAAGAAAGAATGTGTTGGTATTGTATTGCTTTCGATAGATCTGTTCGCCCCTCCCCCCCAAGCATTTATAGATGGCACAAGAGATTCAAGGATGAAATTGCTCTCCTTGTTCATAAGGCAAAGAGGAAATCATATCATGGGTAGAACATTATATATATATTTTGCTGCTTGGGATCTATGATCCTTTTAGTTGCTGCTCTCCAGCAACTTTTGTACATATTTCCCTCTTTTTATTAATAAAAAAATACAAAGTGGGGAAACCCAGTGGTCAGCCTAAAAAAATCTGTTCGCTAGGTAGCCGTAGTTTTGCACTCAGTTTGTTTGCTGAAATCGGCTCAAATAATGTAGCATTTATAGTTTTATATTCGACCTGTTTGCTCAGGTATGCTTGCTTACATTCGTAGGTGACCTGTTTGTTGAAATAGCTTATCGCTTCTCTGACCATCTATCTCCTCAACAGATGGACAGAACTTGGATATTATTTGACTCATTAACCACACCAACATATTTGAGTGGTATTGAAGACTTCATGAAGCACGTTAGTGATTTTACTGACGGCGACAAGACAAAGGAAGTGATTTGTCCATGCCGCGTATGTTTGAATATTGGGTCCAAGCCTCAACATGTAGTCTCAGATCATTTATTCGTTTATGGGATGGACCAGACATATATCAGGTGGATTAACCATGGTGAACACTATGATCAGCCTGACATTATTGATCCTCTTTATTCTGATGGTTATCAGCCTGAAGATCTCGTCCAGGATGAGGCTACTGCTAATTTGTTACGGGATCTGTATCCATATGCAAGCCAACAGCCCCATGCTTATCACAAAAAGCCTCTTTTCCATGACCTGATAGAAGATGCTAAGCGCTTAGTGGCCCCTGGTTCTGTTGTGTCAAGATTCGAATTAATTGTGAAATTACTTCATGACAAGTCATACCAGGGGATTACCAATAAAGCGTTCAATGCAGTTGCGAAGACATACAGCGATGCACTCCCTGGGGCTGGACTGCCAAAATCCTTTTATGAGGTGAAGCAGTACATCAAGGTACTGGGACTTGGATATGAGAAGATTGATTTTTGCAAAAATAACTGTGCACTGTTTTGGATGGAGTATAATGACCTCGATGAATGTCCAGTATGTAAGGAATCAAGATGGAAACATGATGGAGCTGGTGGTAAGAAAAAGATTCCTTGGAAGGTTCTGAGATACTTTCCACTTGTACAAAGATTGCAGAGGTTGTTTGCTTCAGAACAAACATCTCGGGAAACAAGATGGCACAAAGAGATTCTCACGCCCGACCCTGATTTACTGAGGCATCCTGCTGATGGCGATGAATGGAAGCAATTCGACCTGGATCATCCAGATTTTGCTGCAGATCCAAGGAACCTGAGACTTGGCCTTGCTACAGATGGATTCAACCCATTTGGCAACATGAGCAACTCGTATAGCATGTGGCCAGTACTAGTTACACCTTACAACCAGGCTCCCTGGACATGCACCGATCAGTCGAACTGTATGATGGCCTTACTCATCCCAGGTCCCAAATCTCCTGGGAAGGATTTTGATGTGTTCATGCAGCCTCTTATTAGAGACTTGCAAACATTATGGGAGGGTGTCCCTACATGGGATGTGTGTCAACCTAAAGAACAAAATTTTCTATTACGTGCTGCTGTACTGTATTGCACCCATGATTATCCAGCTTTGGGCACTATGTCAGGCAGAGTAACATCAGGTTATAATGCATGTGTTCACTGTGATACTGATCAGCTGGCAGTGAGGATAATAAACAAGATATGCTATATGGGCCATCGCCGTTTCCTTCCATTAGATCACAGTTTCCGAAAAAATAGAAAAAAATTGCAATTTATTGGTGATCAGGCCTGTAAAAAGACTAAACCGCAGCACTTTAAGAGTCACGAGTTGGAGGCGCACCTAGAAGCGGTCAGAAATGTTAAACCAGGAAAACCACCAGCCGCCACAGCAGGTACAGGCGTACAGCAGAGAGCATAGAGCAACATCTCTAGTTATATTCCTTTATTTTTCATGTCTAAATTGTTGTATTTGTGTTTGCTTGTAGATGATGACAATGGACAAGAAGCTAGCTTCTGGAGTGTTCTTGAAGATATTGAGGAAGGCCTCGAGGTTAGCATCTATCTCTAATACTGTAGCATTTTCACTATACTACTATGATAGATGAATGGATCATCAGTTATTCACTTGCTTGTTTCGGACAAGATGATGATACTACTATGATAGATGAATGGATCATCAGTTATTCACTTGTTTCGGACAGGATGATGATACTTGTATAGAACAAGCTTTCAGTCTAATCTTTTCACCTTATGCAGGGCCTGAAGCTGTAATGTTTAGTGAGTCGCAGCCTGCACTTCAGTGCTTCTACAAGTCTGAAATGATGAAGCAAAGCTTGGAGTAAAGACTGCAATTTATCTTCATTTTCGGTTCATTCGAATTCTGTATTGTCATGAGTCATGACTCTTGTCATGTAATGGCTGAAGTTAAACTGCCAATTGATTTGTGTCATGTAATGGCTGAACTTAAACTGCTACTCCTACCATTTGTGTCATGTAATGGCTGAAACTTAAACTGCTATGTGTCCCTGTGCGGCTATGTGCCCAGTTTTCTCCTATTGATTTGCTGTCAATATTTTTAGCTAAGGTACTAGAGAAGTGCTGCTCAATTTTTTTTAGCCTATTGTCAGGGATGGGTAACCGCTGGTTAGCCGTTAACCCGATGGTGGTGGTTATGGTATGCAGTATGTCCCCGTGGCAGTTATCAGGGATGGGGACGGGAAGAACTTTGCCTCACGGGGACGGTTTTGGTTTAGTAATAACCAGCGGTTTCTCTCCCCGTTGCCAAATGGAGGTACAGCAGAGAAGAATACAGAAGATGCAGCAGCAGTAGTAGCAGATAGAAAAAGGAAGAAGAGACGAGATGAACTGAGTCTAGCAGCTACCAAAAGGAAGATGGGAGGTGAAATAGCAGCACGTACCAAGAGGAAGGAAATGGAAAATGATAGACCGAGAATATTTTATAAGCGCAGGACCACTCTTTGGGACTTGCCGTATTGGGCTGGTAAGAAGCTTCGGCATAATATTGATATCATGCACATGGAGAAGAATATATGTGACAGCATTGTCGGCACATTACTCAACATTCCATCCAAGACAAAAGATAGCTCAAATGCTAGGATTGATTGTGCAACATTGAATGTTAACAGGCACTTGCAACTGGATCGTAATGACAAAGTGAACAAAGGCAAGGAAAAACATTATAAATTTCGAGGCGCGGAATTCACATTGCCGATGCCTAAAAGGAGATTATTTTGTGAGTACCTCCGAGGTGTGATGTTCCCGTTCGGATTTGCTTCCAACATTGCAAATTGTCTCAATGCTGAAGGAAACAAGCTCCAAGGGTTGAAAACTCACGATTGTCACATCCTGCTGCAAAGGCTTTTAGCTATTGGCATTAAAGATTTAGTGAAGCCAAATATGTACAACGTGATTGCAGAGTTGGGAAGGTTCTTTAGGGAAATATGTAGTAAAACTCTAAGCAGAGCTGTTGTAGAACGTCTTAAGGTGGACATAGCAGTAATCCTGTGCAAGCTGGAGCTGATATATCCTCCAGCCTTCTTTGATGTGATGGTGCATTTGGCTGTTCATCTACCTGATGAGGCACTTTTAAGAGGTCCGGTACAGTATGGATGGATGTACCCTATAGAACGTCGACTGTGCACTTTCAAGAATACAGTTAGGAACAAAGCTAGACCGGAGGCTTGCATTGCAGTGGCGTATATTGCTGCTGAAGCATATACATTTGCCTCAAGATATATTCCTGATATTGAGACCAGATTCAATCGGGGTCGCAGAATTTTGGAAGTTGGAGGATCTGTTTTTAAACATGGTGTTGAGCTAATAGGAAAGAGGACCGAAAAAACATTAGAGCAGTCTGAATTTGAACAGCTGTCTTGGTATGTGCTGAATAATGCTACAGAGGCTGATGAATATGTTAAGTGAGTACTATGCACACGAACTACTCAGTTCCTCGCATATACTATGAACTTGTATCAAAATGAAATATATTCAGCTGACTTGGCTATGTTTTGCAGGTTGTACATGGAAACGAATGGAAAGCTATCGGCACGTGGGAGTGGGTTTCAGGACTGGTTTGAGAAATATGTAAGATGTTCAATTGCACTCTGACTTGTCTATGTGTTTTCACATGAGATGACCTCTTGTCTATTTTGTAATCGTAGATCTCGAAACTCCATGCGGAGAATCCAGGCGCTGTTAGTGCTGATCTCCTTGTCCTATCACGTGGTCCAGATAAGAGGGTGTTGGTAGCTGCAGCTTGCAATGCCAATGGTGTCCATTACAGCTCCTATGAGCGTGAACAACATTTGAAGACACGAAATAGTGGCATCACAATCCATAAGAATGGTCATGTTGACAAATTTGATCCAGTGTTGAACAGAGCCAGAAACATTTCAAAAACTTGAGCATGGAAGAGGCTAGGGGTAAATGCCCCAAGGCCAGCCGAGCCTATCGTAGGTGCCGTCCCGAGGAGGAAGTACCTTAATTTGGGGCGCGCGCGGACGCTGCGGTACCCCGAGCTCGAGACGCCGCCGTACCGGTAGCTCGACCCGCGACGAGGCATGGCGGCGGCGGCGGAAGCGGAGCGGCGGCGGCGGAAGGTAAAGCTCCTGCTGACAAACATATTAGGCACAAATGGGCAACCTTCAGTAACCCATGTTCCATTTTTTTTGTCAGGATAACCCCATGTACCACCTTCCCAATAGAAAAAGTACTGTTCAACCTTCCCCTGTTGGGCCCAATATTTCACTTTTGGGTTGCCAAGGAACATCTACATGGTAATTGTTATCGGTCTACTTGCTCCGGCCGTCGAAGCCCAATAACTTCAAATGGGCCTTTCTGCTCATGCAATTTCGGCCCTTTTCTAATGAAACACAGATCCTATGATTGGCAAAAAAAAATACACGGAGATTCTACATAAAAGTTGTTTTTATTTATTTTGAATTATAGGGTTCCAATTTTTGAAACTGCTCATGCCCAATATGAAAATCCTTGATCGCTCCATACCCACATGGATAACGGTATTTTTAAAAATTCATAAAGTGGATTTGAAATTTAAAACATATCCTAATAATTCCTTGATTTAATCTATCAACTTGCAAGATCTTGGAGCCAAAGAGCTTGTATTAGTCTGCGAAAATAATACTGATAAACCTGTCGTTAACAAGAAATGAAGGTTTATCGTTCAGAGAGGATGCCATGTGGGACCCATGAGACAGTAGCGTCCTCAACGTTTCAAAGAAAAAGGCAAGTAGCCCGAAAATAGGGGTAAAAAATAAATCCTACAAAGGAAACATTTATTGTTCATAGAGGCTGACATGTGGGACCGATCTGCCAGCTGCATCCTCATCATTTCGAAGTCGGCAGGGATCAGAAGAAAAAGGCAAATAGCCAGAAATTAGGGGTCAAAAATAAATCCAAAAAGGAAACTTATATTCTTCATAGAGGATGACATGTGGGACCGACCTGCCAGCAGCGTCCTCATCGTTTCAAAGGCCGCAGGGGATCAAAAGAAAAAGGCAAATAGCCAGAAATTAGGGGTAAAAAAAATACAACAAAGGAAAGGTTTATTGTTCATAGAGGCTGACTTGTGGGACTCATGAGCCAGCGGCGACCTCAATTTCAAAGGCGGCATATGATCGAAAAGAAAAAGGCAAGTTAGCAAAAATCAGTGGGTAAAAAAAATCTAAGAAATGAAACTTTATTGTACAGTCCCATGAGCCAGCACCTTACTCAACGTTTCAGTGGCGGCATGAGATAGAAAGAAAAAGGAAAGTGACCAAATATCAGGAGCAAAAAATAATCCAAGAAAAGAAACTTTTATTGTACATAGATGATGACATATGGGTCCCACTTATACAAGCTCTTTCGCTCCAAGATCTTGCAAGTTGATTGTACATAGAGGATGACATGCGGGCCCCTTGTGTCAGCATCTTACTCAACGTTTCCAAGGCGGCAGGGGATCAAAAGAAAAAAGGAAGTAGCCAGAAATTAGCGGTAAACAATAACTCCAAGGAAGGAAACTTTTATTGTTCATAGAGTATGACATGCGGGACCCATGCGCTAGCAGCTTCCTCAACGTTTCAAAGGGGGCATGAGATCGAAAGAAAAAGACAAGTGACCAAATATCAGGAGCCAAAAATAATCCAAGAAAAGAAACTTTATTGTACATAAAAGATGACATGCGGGTCCCATTTTGCAGCAGCGGTGTCAACGTTTCAAATGCGGCTTGAGATCAAAAGAAAAAGAGTAGCCAGAAATTAGGGGTAAAAAAACTCCCAGAAAAGAAAGTTGATTGTACATAGAGGATGGCATGCGGGTCCCATGACCCAGCACCTTACTCAACGTTTCAGAGGCGGCATGAGATCGAAAGAAAAAGGAAAGAGACCAAATACCAGGAGCAAAAAATAATCCAAGAAAAAGAAACTTTTATTGTACATAGAGGATGACATATGGGTCCCACTTATACAAGCTCTTCCGCCCCAAGATCTTGCAAGTTGATTGTACATAGAGGATGACATGCGGGCCCCTTGTGTCAGCAGCTTAATCAATGTTTCCAAGGCGGCAGGGGATCAAAAGAAAAAGGAAACAGCCAAAAATAAGAGGGTGAAAAAATCCAAGAAAAGAAACTTTTATAGTATCGAGGATGACATGTGGGTCCCATGAGCCAGCAGCTTCTCAACGTTTCAGAGGCTGCATGAGATCGAAAGAAAAAGGCAAGTGACCAAAAATAAGGGGGTAAAAAAATCCAAGAAAAGAGACTTGATTGTACATAGAGGATGACATGCGGGTCCCACCAGTCAGCAGCTTACTAACGTTTCCAAGGCGGCAGGGGATGAAAAGAAAAAGGAAATAGCCAAAGATCAGAGGGTGAAAAAAATCAAAGAAAAGAAACTTTTATAGTACATAGAGGATGACATGTGGGTCCCATGGGCCAGCAGGTTCCTCAACGTTTTCAAGGGCGGCATGAGATCGAAAGAAAAAGGCAAGTGACCAAAAATCAGAGGGTGAAAAATAATCCAAAAAAAGAAACTTTTATTGTACATAGAGGATGACATGCTGTCCCAACGTTTCAAATGCGGTTTGAGATCAAAAGAAAAAGAAAGTAGCCAGAAATTAGGGGGTAAAAAAACTCCAAGAAAAGAAAATTGATTGTACATAGAGGATGACATGCGGGTCCCACGAGTTTGCAGCTTACTCAACGTTTCCAAGGCGGCAGGGGATCAAAAGAAAAAGGAAATAGCCAAAAATCAGAGAGTGAAAAAAAACCCAAGAAAATAAACTTTTGTAGTACATAGAGGATGACATGCGGGTCCCATGAGCCAGCAGGTTCCTCAACGTTTCAAACGTGGCATGGGATCGAAGGAAAAAGGCAAGTGACCAAATATCAGGAGCCAAAAATAATCCAAGAAAAGAAACTTTATTGTACATAGAGGATGACATGCGGGTCCCATTTTGCAGCAGCGGTCCCAACGTTTCAAATGCGGCTTGAGATCAAAAGAAAAAGAAAGTAGCCAGAAATTAGGGGGTCAAAAAAACTCCAAGAAAGGAAAGCTTTATCGTTCATACAGGCTGACATGTGGGACCTATGAGCCAGCAGCTTGCAGCGTTTCAAGGCGACGGGGATCAAAGAAAAAGGAAATAGCCAAAAATCGGAGGGTGAAAAAATCAAGAAATCAAACTTTTATTGTACATAGAGGATGACATGCGGGTCCCATGAGGCAGATTCCTCAACGTTTCAAACGTGGCATGAGATCGAAAGAAAAAGGCAAGTGACCAAATATCAGGAGCCAAAAATAATCCAAGAAAAGAAACTTTATTGTACATAGAGGATGACATGCGGGTCCCATTTTGCAGCAGCGGTCTGAACGTTTCCAAGGCGGCACAGGACCAAAAGAAAAATGAAGTAGCCAGAAATCAGGGGTGAAAAAAATCCAAGAAAAGAAAGATTTCAATTGGGCTGCATCTAGACATCTGGGCCTTCGAACTATCCTTCTGGGCCTTTTGACACGTACAATTTCAGCCCACTCCAGAACATGATAGTTCGGATTTTTCTCAAAAAAAAAAAACAGGAAAGTCCTATGCTTCGCCAAAACAAAAAACAAGGAGATTCAAGATATATGTTGTAAAAATAAAGATTTAATTTATCCGTTTGCAATAGCTCAGAGCGCAATACACTGTTTATTGTCTGCAAAATAATCAAGATATCACATGTTTCTTGTACGGGGAGGCTGACATCGTGGACCCATGAGCCAGCAGCGTCGTTTTAAAGGCGGCAGGGGATGGAAAGAAAAAATAAACCAAAAATCTGTTGGTAAAAAATCCAAGAAAAGAAACATTTTCGTTCTGAGAGGATGACATGCGGGACCCATGAGGCAGCAGCGTCCTCAGCGCTTATTGTTCATAGAGGCTGACATGTGGGACCCGTGAGCCAGCAGCGTCCTCAACGTTTTAAAGGCGGCAGGATATCGAAAGAAAAAATAAGCCAAAAATCATTTGGTAAACAATATCCAAGAAAAGAAACATTTACCGTTCTGAGAGGATGACATGCGGGACCCATGAGGCAGCAGCATCCTCAACGATTCCAAGGCGGCAGGGGATCAAAGAAAAAAAAAGGAAATATCCAGAAATTAATTAGGGGTTCAAAAAAATCCATCAAAGGAAACTTTTATTGTTCATAGAGGATGACTTGTGGGACCGACCTGCCAACAGCGTCCTCATCGTTTCAAAGGGGCAGGAGATCCAAAGAAAAAGGCAAATAGCCGAAATTAGGGGTCAAAAATAACTCCAAGAAAGGAAACTTTTATTGTTCGTAGAGGATGACATGCGGGACCCATGAGCCAGCAGCTTACTCAACGTTTCAAAGGCGGCATGAGATCGAAAGAAAAAGGCAAGTGACAAAATATCAGAGGAGCAAAAGATAATCCAAGAAAAGAAACTTTATTGTACATAGAGGATGACATGTGGGTCCCATTTTGCAGCAGCGGTCTCAATGTTTGTAATGCGGCTTGAGATCAAAAGAAAAGAAAGTAGCTAGTAATTAGGGGGTGAAAAAAAATCCAAGAAAGGAAAGTTGATGGACATAGAGGATGACATGCGGGTCCCTTGAGCCAACAGCTTACTCAACGTTTCAAAGGGGCAGGGGATCAAAAGAAAAAGGCAAGCCAAAAATCAGAGGGTGAAAAAAAATCCAACAAAGGAAACTTTTATAGCACATAGAGGATGACATGCGGGTCCCATGAGCCAAGGTTCCTCAACGTTTCAAACGTGGCATGAGATCGAAAGAAAAAGGCAAGTGCCCAAATATGAGGAGCCAAAAATAATTCAAGAAAAGAAAGTTTTATAGTATAGAGGATGACATGCGGGTCCCATTTAGCAGCAGCGGTATCCGTTTGAGAGGTGGCAGGGGATCAAAAGAAAAAAGAAATTGCCAAAAATCAGATGGTGAAAAAAAACCAAGAAAAAGAACTTTTATAGTACATAGAGGATGACATGCGGGTCCCATGAGCCTGCAGGTTCCTCAACGTTTCAAACGTGGCATGAGATCGAAAGAAAAAGGCAAGTGAAAAAATAGGAGCCAAAAATAATTCAAGAAAAGAAAGTTTTATAGTACATAGAGGATGACATGCGGGTCCCATTTAGCAGCAGTGGTATCACCGTTTGAGAGGCGGCAGGGGATCGAAAGAAAAGGCAAGTGACCAAATATGAGGTGCCAAAAAATCCAAGAAAAGAAAGTTTTATAGTACATAGAGGATGACATGCGGGTCCCATTTAGCAGCAGCGGTATCAACGTTTGAGGGGCAGGGGATCGAAAGAAAAAGTCAAGTGACCAAATATGAGGTGCCAAAAAATCCAAGAAAAGAAAGTTTTATAGTACATAGAGGATGACATGCGGGTCCCATTATGACAGCGGTATCACTGTTTGAGGCAGCGAGGTGATCGAAAGAAAAGGCAAGTGACCAAATATGAGGTGCCAAAAAAATCCAAGAAAAGAAAGTTTTATAGTACATAGAGGATGACATGCGGGTCCCATTTAGCGGCAGCGGTATCACCGTTTGAGAAGCGGCCAGGGGATCGAAAGAAAAAGGCAAGTGAAAAAATATGAGGAGCCAAAAATAATTCGAAAAGAAAAGTTTTATAGTACATTGGGGATGACATGCGGGTCGATTATGCGTGACGATGTATCACCGTTTGAGAGGCGGCGGGGATCGAAAGAAAAAGGCAAGTGACCAAATATGAGGTGCCAAAAATAATCCAGGAAAAGAAAGTTTTATAGTACATAGAGGATGACATGCGGGTCCCAGTTAAGCGGCGGTATCACCGTTTGAGAGGCGGCAGGATCGAAAGAAAAAGGCAAGTGACCAAATTTGAGGTGCCAAAAAAACTCCAAGAAAAGAAAGTTGATTGCACATAGAGGATGACATGCGGGTCCCATTTAGCAGCAGCGGTCTCAACGTTTCCAAGGCGGCAAGGGATCAAAAGAAAAAGGAAGTAGCCAGAAATCAGGGGGTCAAAAAAAATCCAAGAATAGAAAGAATTTTGGTTCATAGAGGATGACATGCGGGACCCATGATCCTGCATCGTAAACGGCTCGATCGGAGAACGTTGAACGAGATGGCGCGATGTAGAAAAAACAATGCCAGAGAGGCTGCCATCTGGGCCCTACATCCCTCGGCGGTGCGGATTTGCGTTGACTCGGCCGGCGAACCCGAGATTTCGAGATGCACCACGTCCCGGGCCACCATACGCCACGTTTTGGCTTTGTCGGGCTAGGTGGCCTCAAAAACGAGAAAAAAAAAGTTTTGACATGCACCACGGAGGGACCAAAATCGTCGGCCATGGTACACCAGCAACCACGGCGCGACTTCAACTTCGTCGGCCATAACTCAGTAGCTCGCTCCATCATACCCGAGAATGGAGTCTTAGTCATTTTTCCCATCAGACATGCTTCGCATCTATCAAGTGACTCAAAGTCAAGTGATTCAAGTAATCCATCGGTATGGAGTTTCTTCATGCGTTTCACTCCAATATGACCAAGACGACAGTGCCACATATAAGTAGAATTATCATTCAATTTAATTCGCTTAGCATCAATGTTATGTATATGTGTATCACTACTATCGAGATCTAACAGAAATAAGCCATTCTTTTCAGGTGCTCGACCATAAAAGGTATTATTCATAAAAATAGAACAACCATTATTCTCAGACTTGAATGAATAACCGTCTTGCATTAAACAAGATCCAGATATAATGTTCATGCTCAACGCGGGTACAAAATAGCAATTATTTAGGCTTAAAACTAATCCCGAAGGTAGATGTAGAGGAAGTGTGCCGACAACGATCACATCGACTTTGGATCCATTTCCAACGCGCATCGTCACTTCATCCTTTAGTAGTCTTCGTTTATTCTTTAGTTCCTGTTTCGAGTTACAAATATGAGCAACCGAACCAGTATCAAATACCCAGGTACTAGTAAGAGAACCAGTGAGATAAACATCTATAACATGTATATCAGATATACCTTCTTTCTTCTTCTTGACAAGGCCGCTCAGCAATTACGCTTCCAGTGTCCCTTCTCCTTGCAGTAATAGCACTCAGCATCAGGCTTAGGGCCAGCCTTAGGTTTCACAGGAGGCGTGGCAGCTTTCTTGCCACTCTTCTTGTTCTTGCCTTTAGACTTGCCCTGTTTCTTGAAAGCTGGTGGTCTTGTTGACCATCAACACTTGGTGCTCTTTCTTAATTTCAATCTCAGCAGATTTTAGCATGGCGAAGAGTTCAGGTAACTCTTTGTTCATGTTCTGCATATTGTAATTCATCACAAAGTTCTTATAACTAGGTGGTAGTGATTGAAGGACACGATTAATCCCCACTGTTAGGAATCACTATTCCCAAGTCACTGAGTTTCTTCGCATGCCCGGTCATGGCGAGCATGTGCTCACTAAGAGCTGCCTTCTTCCATCATGCAGCTGAAGAAGTGTTTCAATGCTTCATAGCATTCCACGGCCGCATGAGTCTCAAAGATAGTTTTCAACTCATTGACTAACTCATGTGGATCGTGGTGCTCAAAACGTTTTTGAAGATCGGCTTCCAGACTGCACAGGATGGCACACTGAACTTGAGAGTACCGAGTTTTCCGAGGTGCGTAAACATTCTTTACTTCATCGGTTTCAGTTTTCTGGTCACCTAGCGGTGCATCAAGCACATATTGCAGGTTTCCGCCATTGAGGAAGATCCTCACATGACGGAACCAGTCGGTGAAGTTGCTACCGTTGCTCTTAAGCTTTTCTTTCTCTAGGAACTGGTTAAAATTGATTGGGGACGCCATATCTACAACATATTTGCAATAGTTTAGACTAATGTTTATGAAAAATTGAGTTCAAATTTTAATTTAACAAAATTAAAAACTAGGTGAACTCCCACTCAAAACAATATCCCTCGCATTGTCTTAGTGATCACACGAACCAAATCCATCACACCTATGCCCGATCATCACGAGACAAGATGTAATTTCAATGGCGAACACTCAAAAGTGTTCATCATATCAATCATATGATTCATGCTCTACCTTTCGGTATCACGTGTTCCGAGACCATGTCTGTACATGCTAGGCTCGTCAAGGCCACCTTAGTATCCGCATGTGTAAAACTGACTTGCACCCGTTGTATGCACTTGTTGATTCTATCACACCCGATCATCACGAGATGCTTCGAAACGACAAGTCTTAGCAACGGTGCTACTAAGGATGAACACTCAATTATCTTGAAATTTAGTGAGAGGGATCATCTTATAATGCTACCGTCGCGATCTAAGCAAAATAAGATGCATAAAAGGATTAACATCACATGCGGTTCATATGTGATATGATATGGCCCTTTTGTCTTTGCGCCTTTGATCTTCATCTCCAAAGCACGGACATGATCTCCATCATCAACGGGCATGATCTCCATCATCGTCGGCATAGCGTCAAGGTCAATGGCGCCGTCTTCATGATTGTTCTCCCATGTAGCAACTATTACAACTTCTTTGAAAAACTACTCAACATGAAATTTAAAGACAACCATAAGGCTCCTGCCGGTTGCCACAATACAATAGTGATCATCTCATACATAGTCATCATCACACTATGGCCATATCACATCACCAAACCCTGCAAAAACAAGTTAGACGTTCTCTAATTTGGTTTGCATATTTTACGTGGTTAAGGGTTTTCGAGTGAGATCTAATCTACCTACGAACATGAACCACAACGGTGATACTAGTGTTGTCAATAGAAGAGTAAATTGAATCTTCACTATAGTAGGAGAGACAGACACCCGCAAAGCCACTTATGCAATACAAGTTGCATGTCAAGCGTGGAGCAAATCTCATGAACGCGGTCATGTAAAGTTAGCCCGAGCCGCTTCATCCCACTAAGCCACAAAGATGCAAAGAACTCAAGCTAAAGACAACATAAGCATCAACGCCCACAAAACCATTGTGTTCTACTCGTGCAACCATCTATGCATAGACACGGCTCTGATACCACTGTTGGATAACGTAGCATGAAAACAAAATTTTCCTACCGCGAACACGCAATCCAAGCCAAGATGCAATCTAGAAGACGGTAGCAACGAGGGGATTATCGAGTCTCACCCTTGAAGAGATTCCAAAGCCTACAAGATGAGGCTCTTGTTGCTGCGGTAGACGATCACTTGTGCACAAGCGCGTAGAAGATCTTGATCACGGCGGCCACGGCGGGCAGCACCTCGTACTCGGTCACACGTTCGGTTGTTGAAGAAGACGACGTCCACCTCCCCGTTCCGCGGGCAGCGTAGCGCTCCTCTTGAATCCGACAGCACGACGGCGTGGTGTCGGTGGCGGTGGAGAACTCCGGCGGAGCTTCGCTAAAGCACGCGGGAGCTATGGAGGAGAAGGGGGCGGCTAGGGTTTGGGAGGGGGTGGCCGGCCACTCAAGGGGGCGGCCAGGTTGTGGTCTTGGGGTTGGCCCGCCCCCTCCCCTTGGCCCCTCATTATATAGGTGGAAGCCCCAAGTGTTGGACTACAAGTCTCCGAATAAGACCCGAACCCAAAACCTTCCATGTGATAGGAAACCTACCTAAGGTGGGAATCCCACTTGAGGTGGGATTCCCCCCTTCCATGTGGGGGGGTGGCCGGCCCCATAGGGGGAGTCCACTTGGGACTCCTCCCCCTCTATGGTTGGCCGGCCATGGAGGTGGAGTCCCGGAGGGACTCCACCTTCCTTGGTGGTTTCTTCCGGACTTTTCTAGAACCTTCTAGAACCTTCCATAGAACCTTCCGAATCATTTTCAAACACATAAAATGACATCCTATATATGAATCTTATTCTCTCGGACCATTCAGGAACTCCTCATGTCTCAGGGATCTCTCAGGGACTCCGAACAAATATTGAACTCCATTCCATATTCAAGTTCTACCATTTCAACATCCAACTTTAAGTGTGTCACCCTACGGTTCGCGAACTATGCGGACATGGTTGAGTACTCACTCCGACCAATAACCAATAGCGGGATCTGGAGATCCATAATGGCTCCCACATATTCAAGGATGACTTTAGTGATCGAATGAACCATTCACATACGATACCAATTCCCTTTATCACGCGATATTTTACTTGTCCGAGGTTTGATCATCGGTATCACACTATACCTTGTTCAACCTCGTCTCCTGACAAGTACTCTTTACTCGTACCGTGGTATGTGGTCTCTTATGAACTTATTCATATGCTTGCAAGACATTAGACGACATTCCACCGAGAGGGCCAGTATATCTATCCGTCATCGGGATGGACAAATCCCACTGTTGATCCATATGCCTCAACTCATATTGGATACTTAATCCCACCTTTATAACCACCCATTTACGCAGTGGCGTTTGATGTAATCAAAGTACCTCTCCGGTATAAGTGATTTACATGATCTCATGGTCATAAGGACTAGGTCACTATGTAAGAAAGCTTATAGCAAATAACTTAATGACGTGATCTTATGCTGCGCTAATTGGGTGTGTCCATTACATCATTCATATAATGATATAATCTTGTTATTAATAACATCCAATGTTCATGATTATGAAACTAATCATCTATTAATCAACAAGCTAGTTAAGAGGCTTACTAGGGACTCTTTGTTGTTTACATATCACACATGTATCAATGTTTCGGTTAATACAATTATAGCATGGTGATGCGCGTAGATGTACACGTCCGTTGGGAACCCCAAGAGGAAGGTATGATGCGCACAGTGGCAAGTTTTCCCTCAGTATGAAACCAAGGTTTAATCGAACCAGAGGAGCCAAGAAGCACGTTGAAGGTTGATGGTCGTTGAAATGTGATGCGGCGCAACACCAGGGATTCCGGCGCCAACTAGGAACCTGCACAACACAACCAAAGTACTTTGCCCCAACGAAACAGTGAGGTTGTCAATCTCAGGCTTGTGTAACAAAGGATTAAACGTATCGAGTGGAAGATGTTTGCAAAGAAAACAGTAAAACAAGTAGATTGTATGCTATGGAAAGAATAGGACCGGGGTCCACAGTTCACTAGAGGCGTCTCCCATAAGATAAAAGCATGTTGGGTGAACAAATTACGGTCGGGCAATTGACAAATAGAGAAAGGCATAACAATGCATATACATGACATGGTAAATATAGTGAGATTTAATTGGGCATTACGACAAAGAACATAGACCGCCATCCAACCGCATCTATGCCTAAAAAGTCCACCTTCAGGTTATCGTCCGAACCCCCTCCAGTATTAAGTTGCAAAGCAACAGACAATTGCATTAAGTATTGTGCGTAATGTAATCAATAACTACATCCTTAGACATAGCATCAATGTTTTATCCCTAGTGGCAACAGCACATCACAACCTTAGAACTTTCTCTTGTCCCGGTATCAATGAAGGCATGAACCCACTATCGAGCATAATTACTCCTCTTGGAGTTAAGAGTAAAAACTTGGCCAGAGCTCTACTAATAACGGAGAGCATGCAAGATCATAAACAACACATGAACAATAGATTGATAATCACCATAATCATAGTACTCTCTATCCATCGGATCCCGACAAACACAACATATAGAATTACATATAGATGATCTTGATCATGTTAGGCAGCTCACAAGATCTAACAATGAAGCACAACAAGGAAGACGACCATCTAGCTCTGCTATGGACCCATGGTCCAGGGGTGAACTACTCACTCATCACTCCGGAGGCGATCATGGCGATGAAGAGTCCTCCGGAGATGAATCCCCTCTCCGGCGTGCCGGAGGCGATCTCGAATCCCCCGAGATGGGATTCGCGGTGGCGGCGTCTCGTAAGGTTTTCCGTATCGTGGCTCTCGTCTGGGGTTTCGGCGGAGGCTTTAAGTGGCGGAAGGTGCGAGGCCACACGAGGGCCCGGGGGGCAGGGCCGCGCGGCCAAGGGCTGGGCCCGCGCCGGCTGCCCCGTTGCCTCGTCTTCGTTAGGTCTTCGGTCTTGGAAGCTTCGTGCAAAAATAGGACTGGGCGAAAGTTTCGTCCAATTCCGAGAATATTTCTTTACTAGGATTTCTGAAACCAAAAACAAAAACAGCCGGCTCTTCGGCATCTTGTTAATAGGTTAGTTCGAAAATGCATAAATATGACATATAATGTGCATAAAACATGTAGGTATCATCAATAAAGTAGCATGGAACATAAGAAATTATCGATACGTTGGAGCGTATCAGTCAAGCTTAGTTCTGCTCGTCCCGAGCAGGTAAAACGATAACAAAGATAATTTCTGAAGTGACATGCCATCATAATCTTGATCATACTATTTGTAAACATATGTAATGAATGCAGCGATCAAAGCAAAGGTAATGACATGGGTAAACAACTGAATCATATAGCAAAGACTTTTCATGAATAGTACTTCAAGACAAGCATCAATAAGTCTTGCATAAGAGTTAACTCGTAAAGCAATAAATCAAAGTAAAGGTGTTGAAGCAACACATAAGAAGATTAAGTTTCAGCGGTTGCTTTCAACTTGTAACATGTATATCTCATGGATATTGTCATCATAAAGTAATATAACAAGTGCAATATGCAAGTATGTAGGAATCAATGCACAGTTCACACAAGTGTTTGCTTCTTAAGGTGGAAGGAGATAGGTAAACTGACTCAACAATAAAAGTAAAAGAATGGTCCTTCAAAGGGAAAGCATCGATTGCTGTATTTGTGCTAGAGCTTTTATTTTGAAAACATGAAACAATTTTGTCAACGGTAGTAATAAAGCATATGAGTTATGAAAATTATATCTTACAAGTTGCAAGCCTCACGCATAGTATACTAATAGTGCCCGCACCTCGTCCTACTTAACTTGGACTACCGGATCTTTGCATGCCATGTTTCAACCAAGTGTCACAAAGGGGTACCTCCATGCCGTTCTAAGGAGAATGCTCGCATTTCGGATTTCTCGCTTTTGATTATTCTCAACTTAGACATCCATACCGGGACAACATGGACAACAGATAATGGACTCCTCTTAAATGCATAAGCATGTAGCAAAGTTATTATTCTCATATGAGATTGAGGATATATGTCCAAAACTGAAACTTCCACCATGGTTCATGGCTTTAGTTAGCGGCCCAATGTTCTTCTCTAACAATTTTGCATGCTCCAACCACTAAAATGATAGACCTTCAGACAAGACGGACATGCATAGCAACTCACATGATATTCAACAATAGTTGATGGCGTTCCCCAGAAACATGGTTATCGCACAACAGGCAACTTAATAAAATATAAAGTGCATAAGTACATATTCAATACTACGATAGTTTTTAAGGCTATTTTGTCCCATGAGCTATATATTGCAAAGGTGAATGATGGAATTTTAAAGGTAGCACTCAAGCAATTTACTTTGGAATGGCGGGTAAATACCATGTAGTAGGTAGGTATGGTGGACACAAATGGCATAGTGGTTGGCTCAAGGATTTTGGATGCATGAGAAGTATTCCCTCTCGATACAAGGTTTAGGCTAGCAAGGTTATTTGAAGCAAACTCAAGGATGAACAAGTGCAGCAAGACTCACATAAAAGACATATTGTAAACATTATAAGACTCTACACTGTCTTCCTTGTTGTTCAAAACTCAATACTAGATATTATCTAGACCTTAGAGAAACCAAATATGCAAATCAAATTTTAGCAAGCTCTATGTATTTCTTCATTAATGGGTGCAAAGCATATGATGCAAGAGCTTAAACATGAGCACAACAATTGCCAAGTATCACATTATCCAAGACATTTTAGAATTACTACATGTAGCATTTTCCAATTCCAACCATATAACAAATTAACGAAGAAGAAACTTCGCCTTGAACATTATGAGTAAAGCCTAAGGACACATGTGTCCATATGCAACAGCGGAGCGTGTCTCTCTCCCACAAAGTGAATGCTAGGATCCATCTTATTCAAACAAAAACAAAAACGAAAACAAACCGACGCTCCAAGTAAAGAACACCAGATGTGACTGAATAAAAATATAGTTTCAGGGGAGGAACCCGATGATGTTGTCGATGAAGAAGGGGATGCCTTGGGCATCCCCAAGCTTAGACGCTTGAGTCTTCTTGAAATATGCAGGGATGAACCACGGGGGCATCCCCAAGCTTAGAGCTTTCACTCCTCTTGATCTTAGTATATCATTCTCCTCTCTCGACCCTTGAAAACTTCCTTCACACCAAACTTCAAGCAAACTCATTAGAGGTTAGTGCATCATTAATAATTCACTCATTCAGAGGTGACACAATCATTCTTTTCACTTCTGGACATTGCATAATGCTACTGGACATTAATGGATCAAAGAAATAAATCCAACATAGCAAAAGAGGCAATGCGAAATAAAAGGCAGAATCTGTCAAAAACAGAACAGTCCGTAAAGACGAATTTATAAATGGCACCAGACTTGATCAAATGGAAAAACTCAAAACTAATGAAAGTTGCGTATATATCTGAGGATCACGCTCGTAAATTGGCAGATTTTTTCGAATTTTCTACAGGGAATTATGCCCAGATTCGTGACAGACAGCAATGCTGTTTCTGTGCAGCGATCCCAAATATAACATCAACTTTGACATAGAAACTTTACTTGGCACAAAAACATGATAAGGAGAGGTTGCTACAGTAGTAAACAACTTCCAAGACTCAATAAAACAAAAAATTGCTGTAGGTAAAAAAACATGGGTTGTCTCCCATAAGCGCTTTTCTTTAACGCCTTTCAGCTAGGCGCAGAAAGTGCAAATCAAGTAACATCGAGAGTAGAAGCATCAACATCATAGCTTGTTCTAATAATAGAATCAAAAGGCAACTTCATTCTCTTTCTAGGGAAGTGTTCCATACCTTTCTTGAGAGGAAATTGATATTTAATATTACCTTCCCTCATATCAATAACAGCACCAACAGTTCGAAGAAAAGGTCTTCCCAACACAATTGGACAAGATGCATTGCATTCGATATCCAAGACAACAAAATCAACGGGGACAAGGTTATTGTTAACCGTAATATGCACATTATCAATCCTCCCCAAAGGTTTCTTTTTGACATTATCGGCAAGATTAACATCCAAATAACAATTCTTCAATGGTGGCAAGTCAAGCATATCATAAATCTTTTTAGGCATAACAGAAATACTTGCACCAAGATCACATAAGGCATTACATTCAAAGTCATTGAATTTCATTTTAATGATGGGCTCCCAACCATCTTCTAGCTTTCTAGGAATAGAAGTTTCAAGTTTTAGTTTCTCTTCTCTAGCTTTTATGAGAGCATTTGTAATATGTTTTGTAAAGGCTAAATTTATAGCACTAGCATTAGGACTTTTAGCAAGTTTTTGCAAGAACTTTATAACTTCAGAGATGTGGCAATCATCAAAATCTAAATCATTATGAGCTACAGCAATGGGATCATTATTCCCAAGGTTGGAAAAAATTTCAGCAGTTTTATCACAAGCAGTTTCAGCAGTTTTAGCAATTTCAGGCAGTTTTGTACGCTTTGCACTAGGAGTAGAAACATTGCCAACACCAATTATTTTACCATTGATAGTAGGAGGTGCAGCAACATGTGGAGAATTAGCATTACTAGTGGTGGTAATAGTCCAAACTTTAGCTACATTATTCTCTTTAGCTAGTTTTTCATTTTCTTCTCTATCCCACCTAGCACGCAACTCAGCCATTAATCTTATATTCTCATTAATTCTAACTTGGATGGCATTTGCTGTAGTAGTAATCTTATTATCAAGATCATTATTAGGCATAACTTTCAACTTTAAAAGATTAACATCAGAGGCAAGCCTATCAACTCTAGAAGCGATAGTATCAATTTTATCAAGCTTTTCCTCAACAGATTTGTTAAAAGCAGTTTGTGTACTAATAAATTCTTTAAGCATGGCTTCAAGACCAGAGGGTACACTTCTATTATTGTTGTAAGAATTCCCATAAGAATTACCATAACCATTACCATTAGCAGAAGGATATGGCCTATAGTTATTACCAGAGTTGTTCCTATAAGCATTGTTGTTGAAATTATTATTTTTAATGAAATTCACATCAACATTTTCTTCTTGAGCAACCAATGAAGCTAAAGGAACATTATTTGGATCAACATTAGATCTACCATTCACAAGCATAGACATAATCACATCAATCTTATCACTCAAGGAAGAGGTTTCTTCAACAGAATTTACCTTCTTACCTTGTGGAGCTCTTTCCGTGTGCCATTCAGAGTAATTTATCATCATATCATCAAGAAGTTTTGTAGCCGCCCCAATGTGATGGACATAAAGGTACCTCCAGCAGCTGAATCCAATAAATTCCGCGAAGAAAAATTTAGTCCTGCATAGAAGGTTTGGATGATCATCCAAGTAGTCAGTCCATGGGTTGGGCAATTCTTTACCAAAGTTTTCATTCTCTCCCAAGCTTGAGCAACATGTTCAGTATCTAATTGTTTAAAATTCATTATGCTACTTCTCAAAGAAATAATTTTAGCGGGAGGATAATATCTACTAATAAAAGCATCCTTGCATTTAGTCCATGAATCAATACTATTCTTAGGCAAAGATAGCAACCAATCTTTAGCTCTTCCTCTTAATGAGAAAGGAAACACTTTCAATTTAATAATATCACCATCTACATCTTTATACTTTTGCATTTCACAAAGTTCAACAAAATTATTGAGATGGGCAGCAACATCATCAGAACTAGCACCAGAAAATTGTTCTCTCATGACCAAATTAGTAAAGCAGGTTTAATTTCAAAGAATTCTGCTGTAGTAGCAGGTGGAGCAATAGGTGTGCATAGGAAATCATTATTATTTGCATTTGTGAAGTCACACAATTTAGTATTTTCATGGTTGGCCATTTTAGCAACATAAATAAAACAAACTAGATAAAATAAATGCAAGTAACTAATTTTTTTGTGTTTTCGATATAGAGAGCAAGACAGTAAATAAAGTAAAACTAGCAACTAATTTTTTTGTATTTTAATTTAGTGCAGCAAACAAAGTAGTAAATAAAATAAAGCAAGACAAAAACAAAGTAAAGAGATTGAGAAGTGGAGACTCCCCTTGCAGCGTGTCTTGATCTCCCCGGCAACGGCGCCAGAAAAAGTGCTGTTGCCGTGGAGGCAATTCTCTGTGGTGTAAATTTTCTTTCGGTCCCCGGCAACGGCGCCAGAAAAAGTGCTTGATGCGTAGATGTACACGTCCGTTGGGAACCCCAAGAGGAAGGTATGATGCGCACGGTGGCAAGTTTTCCTCAGTATGAAACCAAGGTTTAATCGAACCAGGGAGCCAAGAAGCACGTTGAAGGTTGATGGTCGCGAAATGTGATGCGGCGCAACACCAGGGATTCGCGCCAACTAGGAACCTGCACAACACAACCAAAGTACTTTAACGAAGCAGTGAGGTTGTCAATCTCACCGGCTTGCTGTAACAAAGGATTAAACGTATCGAGTGGAAGATGTTTGCAAAGAAAACAGTAAAACAAGTAGATTGTATGCTATGGAAAGAATAGGACCGGGGTCCACAGTTCACTAGAGGCGTCTCTCCCATAAGATAAAAGCATGTTGGGTGAACAAATTACAGTCGGGCAATTGACAAATAGAGAAAGGCATAACAATGCATATACATGACATGGTAAATATAGTGAGATTTAATTGGGCATTACGACAAAGAACATAGACCGCCATCCAACTGCATCTATGCCTAAAAAGTCCACCTTCAGGTTATCGTCCGAACCCCCTCCAGTATTAAGTTGCAAAGCAACAGACAATTGCATTAAGTATTGTGCGTAATGTAATCAATAACTACATCCTTAGACATAGCATCAATGTTTTATCCCTAGTGGCAACAGCACATCACAACCTTAGAACTTTCTGTCACTGTCCCAGGTATCAATGAAGGCATGAACCCACTATCGAGCATAATTACTCCCTCTTGGAGTTAAGAGTAAAAACTTGGCCAGAGCCTCTACTAATAACGGAGAGCATGCAAGATCATAAACAACACATGAACAATAGATTGATAATCACCATAATCATAGTACTCTCTATCCATCGGATCCCGACAAACACAACATATAGAATTACATATAGATGATCTTGATCATGTTAGGCAGCTCACAAGATCTAACAATGAAGCACAACAAGGAGAAGACGACCATCTAGCTACTGCTATGGACCCATGGTCCAGGGGTGAACTACTCACTCATCACTCCGGAGGCGATCATGGCGATGAAGAGTCCTCCGGAGATGAATCCCCTCTCCGGCGGGTGCGGAGGCGATCTCCTGAATCCCCGAGATGGGATTCGCGGTGGCGGCGTCTCTGGGTTTTCCGTATCGTGGCTCTCGTGCGGGGGTTTCGCGACGGAGGCTTTAAGTAGGCGGAAGGTCAGCGCGAGGGGCCACACGAGGGCGGGGGGCGCGCGGCCAAGGGCGGGCGCGCCGGCCACCCCCTGGCTGCCTCGTGGCCCCACTTCGTTAGGTCTTCGGTCTTCTGGAAGCTTCGTGCAAAAATAGGAGGGCGAAAGTTTCGTCCAATTCCGAGAATATTTCTTTACTAGGATTTCTGAAACCAAAAGCAAACAGAACTGGCTCTTCGCATCTTGTTAATAGGTTAGTTCCAGAAAATGCATAAATATGACATATAATGTGCATAAAACATGTAGGTATCATCAATAAAGTAGCATGGAACATAAGAAATTATCGATACGTTGGAGACGTATCACATGGTATATAAACATTTATCATAAACATAAAGATATATAATAACCACTTTTATTATTGCCTCTTGGGCATATCTCCAACAGTCTCCCACTTGCATCTATATTGTCATCAAACACCAAAAAGGGGAAGATTGAAAGAACATCTCTTGGTTTATGTTTTGAATGTTTGATGTCAATATATGTGATACTCTAATGTTTGATGAGATGGTGCAGATAATATATAGGTATATATATGTGGTTGTTTTGTGTGAAAAAACAAGACAAAAAGAAGCTGCATCAACTTCACCAGGCCGGATATTTGCAAAATATCCGGCCCCCAAAAATCGGCTAAGGACTTTTGGTGATGCGGCTCAGTAACCCCCTGGATCCAAGGCCAGACTTTTGCCCGGAAATTCCCAGAGGCCAGATTTTCCGGGGGGGGGGCGGATTATCCGGCCCTCACTTATACCGGATAATCCGGCCCTGGAATCTGCCCAACGACTGGATTTTTATGGGGGGTATAAATACCCCCCTTCTTCCTCGTCCCCAAGGTGCTCAATCATCCCCCAAGTTCTTCACCATTAGAGCCAACTCAAGAAACTCAAGATTCACAAGATCTCCTCCTCCACCCAACCAAAGCTCTTGATCTTTGGAGATTCGAAGGAGAAGACCCCGATCTACATCTTCACCGAAGAGATTTGCATTTCCCCCTCATATGCTTGAGGGCCCCTTTGCTAGTGTTCCTCTTTTGAGAAACCCTAGATATTTGTACTTGATATTGTTCTTGTTGTTGTGTTACAGATTTGGGAGCCTCCAATTTGATTGTGGATGTGTGCCCCAAGAACCTTGTAAAGGCCCGGTTTCCGCCTCGAGGAAATCCCTTAGTGGAAGTGGGCTAGGCCTTCGTGGCGTTGCTCACAGGAGACCCGAGTGAAGCCTTCGTGGCGTTGGTCTGGCTTTCGTAGCGACCACACTCCTCCGAACGTAGACGTACCTTCTTGCAAAGGAAGGGAACTACGGGAATCAACTTCGTGTCTCCGCGTGCTCCACTCTCGGTTATCTCTATCCTTTTATCTCCCCTATATATTGCGTAGCTATATCTTGCTTAGTCGTTGACCTTGTCATATAGGTAAATTCACATAGTTGCATATCTAGAGAATTTACCATTGTGTCAAGCCTAAATTGAAAAAGAACTAAAAATTGATTAGCACCTATTCACCCCCCTCTAGGTGTGGCATACGATCCTTTCACTAGACTAGGAAGATAACCATGGGTGAAATCTAGACTAACTCACTCTTGGAGGAGGGTACAATGTTGGTCTAGGGGATTCATGCAGATGCCTTTGGGTCGCATACCTCCGTTGGCTTAAGGTTGCAGCAGGACAAGGCTGGAGCTATACCTAGCATATTTGGCTACCCAACGGGCTTCAAAGGCATCCCAATATGCTACCCTACTTGGCTTTGGATACCAAAAGGCTCGGTTGATCCTTATTTAAGGTTTCCTATTAGGAGAGAAGAGGTGAGGTGGCGGAAAGAGAAGCGAAACTTCAAAACATCCTGGCCCAGGTGGCTGATCTGGATAGAGAGATAGATTCTAATGGTCCCTCATATACAATCTCGAGAACATAATTGTTCTTCTTAATAAAATGGAGGAGTATTGGCAACAAAGGAGTCGCACTAAGTGTCTCCTAAAAGGTGTTCCATGCATGGCTTACTTCCATGCCATTGCGAATGGAAAAGAAGGAAATGTTGCATCCCTAGACTGATCATGGAACACAAAGAAATTTTGCATCATAAAGACATCATTTAGCATGTTTGTGCATTCTGCCGTCAGCTAATGGGATTGGCTGGTGAAGCCATAGATTTTTATTACAACATAACATATGGTCTCCAAACAAACTCATCTACTTGGAGGAGAATGTGGAGATGGAACGTACTTTCATGGCGGATGAAATAGGTGAAGTCTTTAATGGCATGAGGTTGATTCGGCTTCGGGCTATGGGTTTCGACTTCCTTTAAAAAGTTTCAGGGAATTCTTATGGATCATATTCTACACATTCTAAATGATTTCTCCCTATGGAGGGTTAGTATATCTCGTTTGAACTAATCCTCACTCTAAAAGTTAAAGGAGCGGACTCAATCAAGCAATTTAGCTCTATTGCGTTAATCAACGTGACATTTAAATTCATTATGAAAGTTTACACTTTCTGGCTCACTCTAGCGCATAGGACTATTGACCGTAATCAATATGCTTTCATCAAGGGCCGGGCTCTCCACGAAGGGGTTCTTTCTCTCCATGAGATAGCCCATGAACCAAGAAGCAAAAAAATCTAGGGGGTTTCCTTCTTAAATAAGACTTGTAAGAGGCCTACGAGCGTTCAACTAGGACTTCCTCAGGGAATTCCTTCTTCACACAGCTACCATAGACCACAATTTTATGCAGCTAGTCTCAAGAGGCCAAACTACGGTCAATGTCGATGGTGAAATTGGCCCGTTCTTAAGAAATGCTAGGGGAGTTGGGAAAGGAAATCCTCTCTCCCCGATCCTCTTCAACTTCATGGTGGACTCCCTAGCTGCCACGATCTCCCATGCTAATGCAGTGGGACACATAAGCCGGGTAGTACCTCACCTCATTCCAAGGAAGTGACCCATATGCAATTTGTATGTGACACTATGATTCTTATTGAGCTGACAGAAGAGGGAACTACCAACCTCAAGCTTAAGCTTTGGGATGATGTAGGGCCTTATGATCCATTTTGGCAATAACAGGGTAATTGTAGTTGGGACTACATAGCATGAATAAGTCAAGATCGGTAACCTTCTAAATTAACTGTAAGCTTGGGAAATTCCCTATCACTTACATGGGGTTGCCTGTGAGTGATAAAACTCTTCGGGCCTCAGATTGGGACTTTCTTATGGGAACGGTAGGCAACATGGTGGAGCCCTCACAAGGGAAATTCCTTGCCTCAGTGGGGAAGCTGGAGCTTACCAATTGTTGCCTATCTAGACTACAATGTTCGTCATGAGCCTAATCATGTTTTTGATTTGACTCGTGCCTTCTTTGATAAGGTTAGGTCACGCTTCTTTTGGGAAGGAGTGGGACAAAAGCGTAAATACCACATGATATTTTGGGAAAAGGTCTCCAACGGAAAGAATTTGGTGAATTTGGAATCCTAAACACAAGACACATGAACATTGCCCTTATGATCAAATGGATATGGAAATTATAGCAGACATTGAAGGTCTATGGACTTTCTTAAGGCGTAATATTTGGGCGAAAATGACTTATGCTCCGTGGCTGTCCCACAAAAGGGAGAACATTTTGGAACACAGTCTAGAGAAATAAGTGGCAAGTTGGGAGCAAAGAATCTTGTCTAGAATGGGAAACAAACCTACTTTTGGATCGAGCGTCGTCTCCCCTTCTGGATCGATTCCCCAGCTTTTTAGTTACTAATGCTCCCATTTTATCACGGTTAGGACTGCGCAAAGTGACATAGGTTAGCTATTCAAATATCGCATGCCTTTTGGGCTGGCCGAAGCGGTGGAGCGGGGCAATCTGACATGGGAGTTGCAGTTATCCCAAGCAAGTGAGGATAATGAAGTTATTTCATGGTGTTTGGAAGTCTTGGGAGGATATTCCACTAGTTCCATGTACCTCCGGCTTTCGCAAGGGGGCGACAATCACACATTTTAAGGAGATCCCACGAACTATAGAGTACCGCCAAAGATAAATATATTCGTGTGGAAAATATTTCGTGGTAATATACCCTGCTCAGAGAAGGTGGCCAATCATAGGGGCACTTCGGATGGCATGTGTGCTCTCGACGAAGAATTAGATGAATGTAACCACCTCTTCTTTAGTTGTCCACTTGCGAATTTCATGTGGGCAGGGGTTACAGAACTACCCACTGTGAGTCTATGACTAGAACTTAGCAAGGGTTGGTGCATTCCTAGTGCTCATGGCTTATCAGGGTCGTACCGAAGATTTGATTTGTTTACCTTTGTTGCGCAATGTTTGACCCTTCGAACATTAGGAACTAACTAACCATTGAAGGTATTTTTTATTGGCAAGCCAGCTGTTCCAATGTTTAAATTTTTTATCTACATGCAACAATAGAGGATGTTGGTGAAATCAACGGATAGGATCTCCTAGATGTGTCATGATGGGGCGATCATGCATCCTCACTCCACTCTGACGACATGAGTGATTGTACGTGTTTTCTTCCGGATGGGGTATCTTTCTAGTTGTATTGTGGACTTCGCGGTGTGTTTGGTCTGGGTTCGACCCATGTAATATGAATTTGATGGTGTTGTACGGATTCTGCGCATGTGTTTTATTTACTTAAAGCCAGGTCGATGTCTTTAAGTTTTTTTCGCGAGCACGCAAAACGCGTGCCATATCTTTATAGAAGGAGAGCACAAAAATTTACAAGAAACACAAAATGGATGCATCCATCCGCTTGCGAGAACTCCACACATCCACCCAACCTCCTAGCCTAAAACCCACTACTCATCCTGCCACTCCCTCCAACTCTTGCACTCACTTAGCTTGACCCACGTGGGGTTACATAGAGGTACATATGAGGGATACTTTGAGTACAATGCAAGATACGATGTGTTTACATGTTGAAGCTAACCGGTTTACTGGTTTAAATCATATCATACTCGGTTGCAATTTTTTTGATATGCTGACCCAGATAGTTTGTTGTGTGTCCTGAGTTTCTAGAAGCATCAGAGACAAAGCCCGAACAATTTGATTTGGTGTCTCCCCTCACGCCGTAAATTCCAATAGAAGTGGCGTAGGGAAGACGAACCGCTGGTCATTCCTCTAAGTGCAGATTGAGAATGGTAGAAGTAGACACAAAAAAAGTCGACCATGTCAAAGCGAAGGAGACTATAAAAATTACTCCCTACGGTTCAAACTAATTACCTAAAAAGAGTGTATTTAGCTATTTTTGGACAATTATTTTGAACTGGAGGAAGTAATAAACAAATGTGCATGCTGAATTTCTTGCCCTCTCTCTTTCGTCTAGGTATCCATGCCTCTAGGTCTTTAAAGCATTTTATGGATGGTTAGGTGCTTCTCCTCCGAGCGTCATTGATGTGCCCGTATGTGCGTGATGCGCATGGCTGTATGATTAGGACAGGCCATTAGTTTACTCAGAAACCTTGCACCCGTGATGGCAATGGCGTCGGCGGTAGAGGCCAGAGCCCAGAGCAATGGGTTGCACGGACCAGGCGATGGAAAAACGGCTTTGCTCGCGGGTTATGTTCAACGGAACTCCTGGTCGGCAACCTAACACGGCCCAGTCCAACAACATCAGGCGGTCGATACGACCGGCACCCTTCTCAAACAGAACCTGGGCCGCCCTCAGAGGGCCGACGTCTCCTTGCTCCCGTCTCGCCGTCGCGTCTCCCGGCGACCCTCTCCAGCGACGGCCCCAGCCATCGATCGCCGCCCCATCGTTCCCAGCTGCGAGCAGATCGACGGCCACCCCATCCGCCTTCCTCCCCCTCTCGGCCATCGGCAGATCTACGCGGGCGGCGACCTTCTTCCTCGGCATCCGTAGCCATGGTAAGCTCCCTCGCCCCTCATTTCCGTACATATCCTCCTGCCCCTCAAACAATCGCCGCCGAATTCGGGCAGGGACGGAGTCTATGTGTAGGACAAACCGAAAGTAAGGTTCCCTGTCGAATGCTAGGTTTTTTATTGTGTCGGCGCATCCTACCTTGCGCTTCTCCCTAGCTGGCGCCCTTTCCTTCGTCTAGATCTCATTCCTCCATCGCCGCCGAAATTGGGCAGTCTTTTGTTTGTTTGTGAGTAGCTAATCACGTGTCTGATTAGGCCAAACTGGAAGTGAAGTTCCATTTCGAACGTTTTAGGTTGGGGAATTTGGTGCATGATGATTGGAGTGTCATTTTGAACCTATCATTAGTTCATTACTCAAGGCAATACTGCTATGCAATCCAATGAAGTTGCAGTTCATTAGAAACTTTCGGTTCATACTTCGTGGTTATACTTGCAACATACCAGAGCAAGTATGGGAGGTCCTGGAAGTTGTTCCTAAAATATAGCCCAATACCTAAAAAACTCTAGTACAACTTCATGAGACGACAATACTGTTTTCGAAATGTTAAGCCTAAACATATAAAACATTAAGCTGTAAATACAGTTTCCGTTCTTGATTTCAAACTAATGAAAACCCTTTTCTGGATTCGGTAAACATACGGCTTTATCACTTGATTTATTTCCTAGTCAAGTGGTGAAGCTATGCGACACTTTCATTTGCAAATCCAACTTGTAAGCCATATGATGGGCTTCAAGCACCTTTCCAGGCTGCTTCTTTATCTAGTTGCATGGTGTCTTCTGCTTATACCAGTCGAGGTAGTCCAAACAGGAGAAGGCTAATCAATGACATAAATATTGTTGGTCAAAGTATTTCAGTTAGAGCGCTACACCTTTAATGGTTTAACGGAAGGTGGAACCAATGGTAGCATATAATTATCAAATGTGCTCATCACTTGATTTAGTTTACCATACTTGTTATCTTAGTTCTAGTTTGGTCTTAATTAAAGTTAACTGGTTATATCTGATCACCATGTGGATCTCTCCCTCATGGCCAGGTTTATCACTCTAGTTTCGTTGACGATGACGAGACCACTAAAGCCTGTGGGTGTCCTTTGCTTCCACTCAAAACTCATATAAGGGGTCCAGCACCAGCCGCAGATTCAGGTACCGCTACCAGCGTTAGACACATTTAGTGATGTACTTCCATGCATGTGCGACCGATTATGCTGAACTGCTTATTTGTGTTGATGCTATTTCAGATAAAGCCGATATAGTTGATGAAGCAATAACTTTCTTCCGAGCAAATGTTTTCTTCAAAAACTTTCATGTCAAAAGCCCAGCAGACAAATTGCTCATCTATCTGACATCTTACATCAATATTGCCTTGAAAAGATTAGAAGGCTGCCGAACACTAGCTGTTGGGACCAAGGCAATCATTAACTTGGGCTTGGAAAAGGTTCCTGTGCCTGGGGAACCAACATTTCCTTTCCCTGGGCTTTTCACTCTTCCCCAATCTCAGGAGGAAGCAGGTATATAGCTCCATCTACTTCAATTGCATGTGTGTATAGACTTTTAATGGAAGTATGCTAGTGACTCTCTTCTACATAAGTAATGTACTTTTTGAGAGAGAGACAATCAGTTGTATTTTGTTTAAACTGTGGACTAATTAAGCTACAACTTAGAAAGGACCAAATCTAAGGTCAGATTTTAATTGCAACCATGGGCTGTGATCCTCAATTAATCATTGCGCTGTTTGATTGCAGAATTGTTGAGGAATTATCTGAAGCAGATAAGGGAGGAAACAAGTGGGAGGCTACTCAACTGTGCATACAGAACTAATGGTACTCCAAACAAATGGTGGCTGGCTTTTGCAAAGAGGAAGTTCATGAACATTGTCATCCTTTAGAGTGTAGGCATTTCAGCAGCAGGTTAGAGCTGTCTGTATAAATCCTGATTGCACTTGCATATTTATTTCTATAATGCTGTAAAGTTTCTCCAAAGGCCATAGTCATTTTACATCTCGGGCGAGGAGCCAAAGATTCTTTTATGAAGGATATAATTCCCAAAACTCAATTCTCGTTTTGTACGAGTGGGTGCATGTTCTGCATCTATTGTGGCCTTTTCTGAAAACTTAATTTGGTTCCTGTGGGTCTGCCCTGAATTGGACTGTATTACCACTAACACAAGATGGAATATGATAATTTTGTTAATTGTTTATGGCTATTGTTATTAATATTATTTACGGTAACCTTTGTCTCAATTGCAGTTTCAGAACTCTTCCCAACGGAATAATTTAGGTATGAGGACCTGGCTAGTTATAGAGGTTTTTTTACTAGATTAATGAGATATTGAAGTGAAAACCTAATGTTACTCTCTTTGTGCAACTGTTAACAAGCAAAACATGCATATGTCCTGCAAAGATAGTGAAGTATCTCAACTTGCAGTTTGATACGCTTGGTTAAGCTTTGAATGTCCTGGCACCACATCTGGATCTTGTTCGGAATTACGTCATCTCAATTGATTTGGCATATCTTGTTGATATCATGCTTTGTCCAATGGAACATCAGTCCACAAGAAAGCTTCACGGACGGGAAATCTTAGAATGGACATGCTGTTAACCTGGTCCTCTTCCTGGAAATAATTTGCGTAGTTTTATGTGAACGTTAATTTTGGGTGAAATGTGGATGAGAATCCTATCAAACTACTTTTGTAGTAAATATATCTTGGGTAGGATCAGCTGAGGCTGTGTTAGTATCAACTTTTGTGGTAAATATGTCATAGTAGCCATGTTTCACTGAGCTATCCTACCAAACTGCTAAAGTGAATTCTTCTATGCAACAACGAATACCACACACCACACTAGCATACCGCAACTCCACATATTCCACAATTATAATGGTTGGATCTATTTTGTGCAGTAGCTGTGTACACATATTCTGGATAATTTAAAACTTTGACTAATTGTAGGAGACACTGTCTTGTCTGGTTGGCAAGGGTAAGCTGCCATACAAATGGATAGTATGAAAGGCTGGAAGCTAAATCCTAGAGAAGTCCCATTCATGTTTTTTTCAATTATGATCTGACATCTGGAATATTTACCATCCCACGAGTCAGTTGTTTTTTGCACTCTGGTAAGCATATTTTCCACCTATGGTACGGATACAAAATCTAAATAAAATTATACAACGTATTTACGTATATGATCCAAGATAGCAAAGGTCATGCTTCTTAATCCATGTGTCCAGTTGAAGTGGAATCAGGGTTTGGTTTGAACAGATGTGATGCAAGTGAACTGTTGAAGTGGTCATTATATTATGTTGATGAGAACATGGGCCCTTCGTATTGATGCCAATTGAATGGAACTTTCCTTTTTGAATTCTGAAATTGTTCTCTGGTTCTAGGACCATTTAGAAATTTTAGAATGTATCTGCTAATCCGTAATGTATCTTTCATGTGACAAATGCTATGCCGCACCATTGCTGCGTTTACAATTTTAACTCTCTAAACGCTAATAGCAAGACATTAAATGTTAATACCGAATGCTTATATATGTATAATTTCAGTCAAATACCAAGTACGCTTTATATGGGCTGACTTCTAGCATCAGCTGCGTTGCTTTTACATCATCTAAACTAAGTTGACAAGATCTATCATTTTTTGTTGCTTGTCCTGTTGGAAAGTGCCTTGCATGTGGGCAGTTACTAGCATCTTGAAAGAGCTGAGAGCTGAAAAATGATATGCAAATTGCAATGCCTAATACTTCAGTAAAAGAGAAGCAATCTTCGGCACAGTAAGCGCAGCCTGCATATTTTTTTTAGCGAACCAGCACTGGCATGCACATAAAATGGGGAGGATTATGAATGGCAGGGCAATTCTCCTTTGGCAGGGACGGACCGGCAGCCTCGCCTCCAGCTTCCGCCGGCGACTGTCGGCCTCCGTGCCAGAGGAGAACCGCACTGTGATTCTCACCCTCGTCATCGCGCCACACACCCTAGCTACCTGATAAACCCTGGACTCAATGTGTGTATCTTGGTAGCCAGATCGTCTTGTGTTGCATGCTCTCTGCAATGGCTTGGCAACTACCAATTTATCCTGCAAGGTCGAGAGGAAAGGCGAGGGAGACGAAATCTGGATATGCCTGGCATATCCAACCGGGTGAGAACTATTCTTGGGAAGCTTCTCTTTTAGCTAGCGGTGTTGTGTTGCTTGCACATGTGCCGTTCTTGCTTTGTACCATGGAAAGTGCATGCGTTGCATCGGCCGCCCGGGTTGTGTCATTCAAAAAGCCAAATCACTTTCCGATCTTCTTTGTGTTAGCAATTTATTCTCGATTTCTCAAAAGCCAAATTTGTTTTGTAAGCTTCTCGGGCTGCTTCGATGGCTTATACTGTACTGAATACAGTATAGTCCTGATTTGGTTCAAGTAGACAGTATAGCAGTGAAAGAGGTACAAACTTGATTTTGCTTAGTAGTATTTTTCAGGAACGTTTCTATAGATAGAGGAAGAACCAAATAAGTCCACACAACACACGGAGACCAAGACCAAAACAAGGGGATTCCTCACAAAAAAGACCCACTAATTTCCACCTATCCGCCTCTTCGACGGTCGTGTCAAGAAGAAAGACCTCCGTCCTCAACTTCCTCTTGAAGATCCTATTGTACCGCTCAATCCAAATGGACCTAAGCACCAAGAGGAAGATGGATCACACTTGAGGCTTCAGCTTATCCGGCCAAGAGTCAAGCACCCGCGGTACCCACTCAAGAAGCCCATCCACAGACATCGGGGCAAAGAAAGGTGCGACGCAATCCCTTGAAGACTTCAAACCAAATGGTCCCAGGAAAAGGACGTTGGAATAGAAGATGATCAATAGTCTCGGACTGTTGTGAACACACGAAATCATCATCGGAAAAGCTATGAAGAAATCTCCTCTCTCTCACCCAACACCGGTCCCAAGCCACTTTCCACGCAAACAAATTGAATTTAAGATTGGCTTTACATTTTCCAAAATGGATCATGCCAAGGCCATAGAGTGCGACCTTCAAAGAAGGCCAGATAGGCGATTTGTCCAAGAACTCTTTGAAAGCAGTCCAAATCCACGCGTAAACAAGTGAGTCGGCAATGTTCTCAACCAAAAGCACGCCATAGATCTCATTCCAACGATGAAGGTATTGGACCAAACGTCGGAACCGAAAGACCCGCAGAGTGGTCATGCACCGAGTGCGCTGGCAGCCTTGCATGATGGTACGCATGTTTAGAGCTCGCTTGTCCACAAAATTTAGCAACAAAGTTGCTATCATGCCCACGCTTTGGTTATTGATCCACCCGTCTTTTCACAGAAGAGACAAGATTCTCCATAAGTAGTAGTAGTGTTTTACCCAAAACGGGCTCAACTTTTTGTTAGATGGAGAGAAGTGGCATTCTAAATCCAATGTTTTTCAAATGCTGAGATACTAAGATTGCTACAAAAACCTCTCAAAAAAGGATTGCCATAAACTCAGCACAAAATTCATCATGTTACAAATGTGTTTGCTTAGTTGCCTCGAGTCTGAAAGAAAAAGAAAACAATTGCTCATGTTCCTTAGCGGTACAAGCTGTACGTACAAGAGATCGATGGAAATGCTGGCAATCACATCACATTCCGTGGACCTTGGTCCACGGCATCTCGCCGGTAAAGCAAGAGAAAGGCTGTCGCGGCCGGACATTCTCCTCTTGATGCTAGACCGATTCCTCTGTGCAAGCTTTCTCGTGGCCAAGAACGGCTAGCAATCGAGGAGATCAACAACAGAAAGGGCATCCCGATCTCTCCGATCTCGGAATAAAGAGCGCCAGGATTTTCTCTTGGCATTTCGTTGAGGCGAGAACCTTTCTTTCCCCTTTCTCCTTATGGCATGCCCACGATCCGTCGATCCACGGCGGCATCTCTTGCAAATGCGACGAAATGAGAAAGAGCCGGAGGAACATAGCATGTTCCCGGTGGATATGCTGTTTCCGGCAGTGCATAAATACGCGGCGCCGTCGCATCTCCTCCTCTCACCAACCAGCAAGGACGACGCCGACGAAGACCATAGCTAGAACAGAAACCCATGCCCGTCCAGTGTTAGCGAGTGGGATTAGCGCAAGTGTGAAGTAACCCCGTGAAGGTGCATTGCAGGGCAACTACTCCATTGGCAGAAGGATGGACGTGGATCATTTCATCACCCCTTCACATTGCTCGATCTTTTGTCTGTCTGCCAAAGGAGATTTGCCCCGCGATTCACCACCACTTCTTCCTGACTGGGCGGCGGTGTTGCTGCTCTCCTCCATTGAAGACCAATGTTCTGATGGTATGCAATGCATGTGTACAGATAGATTTCTTTTTTTAAGTTCTCGCTGGTTGCTTCAATCTCCGGCTGCCACGTAATGTAGTTTCTTTTTTTTTTTGGCAAAAAGTGTCTTCGATACATGGGCACCAGTGCTCCCTCCAATTTCAGATTTTCGAAAATTTTAAAACCTCACATTTCTATGTTTCTGAAAATTATGGTATATTAAATAGATAGATAGATATGTACAGTATGGATGTATGCAAAAAAAACCCGTTAAAAATACGTTGTATTTTAGGAAATATAAAAAGGCAAATTTGTGAGATTAAATGGTAGTACAATAGTATTAAAACAGTATATCTTTTTGTCAGAAATTTGTTTATTTTGTATTTCTCAAAATTTAAAATATTTTTTACCTGGACTTTTTTGCGTAGACTCCTCCTATACATATATATCTACATATTTAAGGCCATAATTTTTAGACAAATAGAAGTGTGAGGTTTTAAAAAATTTAAAAATCTAAAAGTGGAGGGAGCACTGGTGCCCATATGCACCAAATCCCTATCCCTTTTTTGGTTGAGAAGTGCCGGAAGCCCGGAACCGAAGAAGTGCCTCTTTATTTAGGTTTTTAGCTACTTTTCACAGAAATAAGCATGGTAAACGAAACAAAGGGTATGGTTCTGATGTGGGCTCGGGCCGAAGCAGGTCGTCCTCACACGTACACGAAAAAGCACCTATGGGAGGTCCTTCACAAGCTTTTCCGGCTCAACTCGAATAGGTATAACCCTTTGCCCCTTTTAGATTGCGTATTTATCGGAAAAGTGCTACCGGATGGCCGACCACACCTTCCTATCACCACGTACCGGAGTTCATCCGGAACCCCTCTCCTCCACCACCGGTACCCTTCTGCCACCCATCTTCTTTGATCGTGACCGGCATATCGAGCCGCGCCGCCCGTGACCGGTAGATCAAGCTCCGTCGCCAAGCGAGTGCCGCCGACAGACCTAGTCAAACCTTGTTCCTGTCCAAGAGCTCGTCCATCACGACCTCATCCAAAACCCCGTCAGCCACACATACATGTCCTGGTGCTCGTCTACGGCTACCACCGCACAAGCTCCGAGCTCCGTGTGCGACCACATGGTGTTGTTGCTATCATGCCGACCAAAGGTATTTTAGACAATTCACCAGTTTTTTTTTAAGATGACAATTCACCAGTTTATAGGCAAACAAACAGCTAAATTCTTAAAAGTTAACTTGAAACAGCAACTTTGTGTTGCACATCACAACAAGAGTCAGCCACAACCAGCCCAAACAAACAAAGGCCCAAAAGAATGGTTTGAATTTCACGCAGAAGATATTTTGTATGGATCGAAAACGAAACCATAGCCCAATAGAAAATAACACATCCAAAGCCGACCTAACCAAACAGGCCCATGCCAAAAGCCTGTCAAATCTCAGCCTCTTTCCACAGCTAGGGTTGCTGCCTTTTAACCCCCGCGCCGCCACCCTGCACATCCCCTCTCGACGCCAGAAGCACACCACCATCTCCTTCCCCGCCGCCGTCGCCGAAGCCGAAGAATCTGCCGCCATGGTCGCGCCCCTTCTCTTCTCTTCCCGCCCTAGCTCTCCTCATCCCCGTCCCTTCTCGTGAGTCTAATGCGGTTACCTTCGTCTGTTGTTGTTGCGTGCGCAGTCGACGGAGAAGAAGCGGGCGAACCCCATGCGGGAGATCAAGGTGCAGAAGCTCGTCCTCAACTGCTCCGTCGGGGAGAGCGGCGACAGGCTCACCCGCGCCTCCAAGGTCGCCATCACCCTTCTCCCTCTCTCTATCGCCCGGTTCCATGAATGGATCTTCCCACCCGGGCAACCCCATCTCATCTCGCTGTCGGTTCTTGCAGGTGCTCGAGCAGCTCAGCGGGCAGTCGCCGGTGTTCTCCAAGGGTAAGTTTTTCCGCGCCGGGCTCTGCTTTGTTCCGAAGTCTAATGGCGGCAGCGCTGACGTTCTTTGTGTTGTTCAGCGAGGTACACGGTGCGTTCGTTCGGCATCAGGCGTAACGAGAAGATCGCGTGCTACGTGACGGTGCGTGGCGAGAAGGCCATGCAGCTGCTCGAGAGCGGGCTCAAGGTCAAGGAGTACGAGCTGCTCAGGAGGAACTTCAGTGAGACCGGCTGCTTTGGCTTCGGTATCCAGGAGCACATCGACCTTGGCATGAAGTAAGGCCAACATATCAAGTTTATCTGCATTGTTATGCTGTTATGGCAAATGGTGCATCTGTGGTTCCATTGTCTTTGATTGATTAGGAATTTAAGATGCCTTGTGGTATTATTCGTTCTGATTCTCTGTTGTTATTCTGTTATGGGTATCCATTTTCATGATATCAGCTAGGATTGCGTCTCTAGGACTTGTTCTAGTATAATATTGAATGAATGATCTTCTGTGTGATTTTCCTAAGTTGTAGATGCCATGTTTGTGTTATATTAGCAAATCTTCAGCTTCATTTTCTACTTCTCTTTGTCTTCTAGTCACTCACGATATCTAGGACTTGCTTGTATACATGATGGTTATGTTCTTCTAACTAAAGATGGCACATGGTTGCCAGTGTTAACGGTAATGTCAATTTAAAGTTACATTGAGTCATGAAATCACTGAACATCGGCCAGTAACTGTAGTATACATTCTTATATCAAGTACTCGAGAATTGATTATTGCCAAGTGTGATGCTTGTTTTGCAATTTGCTTATTTCTGCAGTTTTTTTATGTATTAAACAGTCCAATATACACTTTTAGTGTTTCTCATGATACATTTTGATAGAAATTTTCTGTTTGAAACGTCCATTTTCAGCTATTGTTGTTCAGAAGTTTTGTAGTAATATATTTTCCTCGTTTGTTGATCGATTGCGAATGTTTAATTAGCGCTTTAAAGACTGATACGAGCTCATTTGAATCCCATATGCATGGTCAGCCTGACTGGTTGTGGTGAGAACTTTCTCTGCCAGTTTCGTACTAGCTATATGCCAGCGGAGTTTTATGGTTTCAGCAGATTCACTTCTTCATTGTTGTGTGCTTTTAACTGATGCTTTCAGGGCAACCTTATTGATGAACCTCTATCATGTTCTGCAGGTACGATCCCTCAACAGGTATCTACGGAATGGACTTCTACGTCGTGCTCGAGCGTGCTGGCTACCGCGTGTCCCGCCGCCGCAGGTGCAAGGCTCGCATCGGGATCCACCAGAGGGTGACCAAGGAGGATGCCATGAGGTGGTTCCAGGCCAAGTACGAGGGAGTCATCCTCAACAAGTCGCACAATGCTTGAAATGTCATCTCTATATGTTGCAGCTGTTAGAACCTTTATCCTCTTGTCGCAAACAGAAGTTCACCTTGCAAATTGACGATGAATTCTCTATCCAGATGTTTTAGCTATTACCTGGAAGCTAAAAGCCGACTTTCATTCCTTTCTGGTAGCCTATTTGATTGGCTACGGTCGTGATTTTTGTCCCTGTTCTTTTTGCGTCAGTTTGTTATTTTGTTCGTGCCATTCTGGATTCCTGTCCTTTGAATTTTATTGCAACGTCAGTGTTGGTTTGATTAAACCTCGGAGGTGGTTCATGAACACATTGGATAGTGTTCATCGGTTTAAGAATACTCCGTGGAAACCTTGTTTGGAAGTTTTTCATTTATCTTGAAAAGTATGTTACAGCATCTCCAGTCGCGTCCCCCAAAGCGATTTGGGGTGCGCCGGACAAAAAAAAAATGTTTCTAGATGCGCGCTCCAAAGGCCTTTTTTGTCCGGCGTGGCCCAATATGGTGTCCGGTGTCCCGAGTCCGTTCCCGTCCCTCCACAGGGGATGCACTGGGCATAGGGATGTAAACGCATCGGATCGGATATTGCTCTTACCATATCCTTTACCATATTTTTGTATCGGATCGAAGCGGATAATGATCGGATGCGGATTCGGATGCTGATTATATCGGATTACGGATATGGAGCGGATTCGGACCGAACTTGAATCGAAAACGGATTATTAAGAAAATATGCACATAAAAAAATAGAAGTGTGCTTTCTATGTAAAATATGCTTGTAATTATAGAATATAGCAAAATATATACTCTATTTAGTACAACAAAGTAATTTGTGTACTAATAGCATACATATTTTGGCCGATGAACTAACTATATTGTCTAAATATTTAGGGTTGGGCTAATTTTCTCGGATTATCCTCTTTGTAGACCTCGGATAATCCGCAAAAAATGGCGGATAATCCGTATCTGCCGGATAGTATCAATACCATATCCTCTACCATATCCGTCGGATATCCGCTTGATCACTATCCGCATCCGTATCCATATCCGACGGATTTCTAAAAATGCATACCATATCCTCAAAAACGGATATGGATGCGGATTCGGAGCGGAAATTATCCGTACCATTTACATCCCTAACTGGGCATGCCGAAAACAACGAAATGAGAGGCGAGGAGGCGCGGGCCCGACGCGTTAGCGGCTCGGACGCTCAACCGCCACCTACGTAGCTCGGACGCTCAACCGCCACCTACGTAGCGACGGTGCAGTTGCCAGGAAGCGGAACCGTCGCATTGGCAACCGCGTCGACGACGCGCCAACCCCACCGGAATGGAGCGCGGACTCCTCGGAAGAGCAACCGCCGCTCTCTTCGACTTCTGCGCCGCCGTTCATCCGCGCTCAATAAGACCCGTGCGTACGCCGCCATTCATCCAAGCCTCCATCCGACACTGATACGTCTCCAACGTATCTATAATTTCTTATGTTCCATGCTAGTTTTATGACAATACCTACATGTTTTGTTCACACTTTATGATGTTTTGATGCATTTTCCGGCACTAACCTATTAACAAGATGCCGAAGCGCCAGTTCCTGTTTTCTGCTGTTTTTGGTTTCAGAAATCTTACACAGGAAATATTCTTGGAATTGGACGAAACAAAAGCCCGCGATCTTATATTTCACGGAAGCTTCTAGAGAGCCAGAGAGGGACCAGAGGGAAGCCCTGGGGGCCCCACCCCACAGGGCGGCGCGGCCTGGCCCCTGAGCGCGCCAGCCTATGGGGGGGGCCACCCCCTGGCTCCTCCGAGGCAGCCCTTCCGCCTATATATTCTCTCCGCCTCGAAAACCCTAAAAACATAAGCCACGGACGAGAAAAGTTACGCAGCCGCCGCCATCGCGAAGTCAAGTTCGGGGGAAAGAAGTCTCTGTTCCGGAACGCCGCCGGGACGGGGAATTGCCCCGGAATCCATCTCCATCGACATCACCGCCATCTTCATCGCCGTTGCTGTCTCCCATGATGAGGAGGGAGTAGTTCTCCCTCGAGGCTAAGGGCTCTACCGGTAGCTATGTGGTTAATCTCTCTCTCATGTACCTCAATACAATGATCTCATGAGCTGCCTTACATGATTGAGATCCATATGATGAGCTTTGTATCACTATTAATCTATGTGCTACTCTAGTGATGTTATTAAAGTAGTCTATTCCTCCTTCACGATGTAAAGGTGACGGTGTGTGCATCATGTAGTACTTGGCGTAGGTTATGATTGTAATCTCTTGTAGATTATGCAGTTAACTATTACTATGATAGTATTGATGTGATCTATTCCCCCTTTCATAGCTTATTGGTGACGGTGTGTATGCTATGTTAGTACTCGGTCTAAATTCCAACGGTCTATTACACTCTAGAGGTTACTTAAATATGAATTCCGAATGTTGTGGAGCTTGTTAACTCCGGCTTGAGGGAGCTCTTGTAGCCCTACACAATGAATGGTGTTTGTTATCCAACAAGAGAGTGTATGTAGCACACGTGAGGAGAAGTTATTTATTTATTATGTGATCAATGTTGAGAGTGTCCACTAGTGAAAGTATGATCCCTAGGCCTTGTTTCCAAATACTGCAAACATCGCTTGTTTCTGTTTTACTGCATCTTTACTTCTGCAATATTATCACCATCTATACCACCTGTGTTCTACTATCTCTTCGCCGAACTAGTGCACCTATACATCTGACAAGTGTATTAGGTGTGTTGGGGACACAAGAGACTTCTTGTATCTTAATTGCAGGGTTGCTTGAGAGGACTATCTTTGACCTCTACCTCCCTGAGTTCGATAAACCTTGGGTGATCCACTTAAGGGAAACTTGCTGCTGTTCTACAAACCTCTGCCTTTGGAGGCCCAACACTGTCTAAAAGAATAGAAGCACACGTAGACATCAAGCTATTTTGGCGCCGTTGGGAGGTAAGGTAAAAGGTATTCACATCTTCCGACTACTAAGCTATTTCCTAGCACTGTTGCCGGTGTGTGAGTGCTCGAAGCTATCTCCTTTAGATTCTGCAATTATATCTTTTTGTTTCTTGTTTTTATTTTTCACTAGTTAGGCTTAATGGAAAACAACAACAAAATTAGAGATCTTTATGAACTTTATCTTGAATTAGGACATGATGTGTTTGAAGAGAAAATTAAAAAACCCATGGAACTTTGTCTACAAAATAGTTGTAGCAATGTTATTAGCATGAACTCTTTGAACACTATTATTGCTAATGCTATGGAAGAATTTAAGCTTGGGGAAGCTGGTTGTGATATTTTTAGTCCCCCAAGCATGGAGGAGAAAATTTACTTTGATGATACTTTACCTCCTATATATGATGTTTACAATGATGAATATGATATTTTCAGTCCACCTACTATTGAGGAGAAAATTAATTATGATTACAATATGCCTCCTATATATGAGGATTATGGTGATGAGAATAATGATAGCTATTTTATTGAATTTGCTCCCACTACAATTAATAGTAATGATTATGCTTATGTGGAGAGTAATAATTTTATGCATGTAGCTCATGACAAGAATGTTGTATGTGATATTTATATTGTTGAGTTTCTTCATGATGCTACTGAAAGTTATTATGAGAGAGGAAAATATGGTTGTAGAAATTTTCATGGTACTAAAACACCTCTCTACATGATGAAAATTTTGAAGTTACTCGTGTTTTATCTTCCTATGCTTGTCACTTTGTTCTTCATGAATTTATTTGTGTACAAGATTCCTTTTCATAGGAAGTGGGTTAGGCTTAAATGAGTTTTGAATTTGCTTCTTGAAGCTCTCTTTTGCTTCAAATCTTATTTCTTGCAAGAGCATCATTAAAATTACTGAGCCCATCTTAATGGCTATAAAGAAAGCACTTCTTGCGAGATAACCCATGTTTTTATTTTGCTACTGTTTTGTTGTGTCTTGGAAGTTGTTACTACTGTAGCAACCTCTCATTATCATGTTTTTGTGGCAAATAAAGTGTCTATAGTAAGGTTGATACTAGATTTGGATTACTGCGCAGAAACAGATTTGCTGTCTGTCACGAATTCGTGCCCTTCTCTCTGTAGAAGAATCAAAAAAATCTGCCAATTTGCGTGCGTGATCCTCAGATATGTATGCAACTTTAATTAGTTTTGAGTTTTTCCATCTGAGCAAGTTAAGTGCCTCAGAAAAATTCGTCTTTACGGACTGTTCTGTTTTGACAATTCTGCCTTTTTATTTCGCATTGCCTCTTTTGCTATGTTGAATGGATTTATTTGTTCCATTTATTTTCAGTAGCTTTGTGCAATGTCCAGAAGTGTTAATAATGATTGTGTCCCCTCTGAACATGTGAATTTTGATTATGCACTAACCCTCTAATGAGTTTGCTTAAAGTTTGGTGTGGAGGAAGTTTTCAAGGGTCAAGAGAAGAGGATGATACAATATGATCAAGAAGAGTGAAAAGTCTAAGCTTGGGGATGCCCCCATGGTTCATCCCTGCATATTTCAAGAAGACTCAAGCATCTAAGCTTGGGGATGGTGATGACCCACAAGTATAGGGGGTGTATCGTAGTACTTTCGATAAATAAGAGTGTCGAACCCAACGAGGAGCAGAAGGTGTTGACAAGCAGTTTCGATGAAGGATTCACTGTAAATGCTCACAGACAAGTTTTCAGGGGTTTTGATATAGGATAAATAAAGTACAAGTAAATAAAATGCAAGAGAAATAATTGCAGCGAGTGGCCCAATCCTTTTTAGCACAAAGGACAAGCCGGTTTGTTTACTTATAATGACCAAACGTTCTTGAGAACACACGGGGATTTTAGTCTAGTGCTTTCGCTTCATACAACTGATTAATCTTCATTGTTTTGATAAGTGTTGTGTGGGTGAACCTATGCTAATGCACCGCCCTTCCTAGGACTAATACATACTTGTGATTATACCCTTGCAAGCATCCGCAAATACAAGAAAGTAATTAAGATAAATCTAACCACAGCCTTAAACTCTGAGATCCTGTTATCCCTCCTGCACCGATATACTAACGGGGGTTTAGGTTGCTGTCACTCCGGCAACCCCACAATTAGCAAACGAATACAAGATGTACTCCCCTAGGCTCATAAAGGTGAAGTATCATGTAGTCGACGTTCACATGACACCACTAGAAGAGTAACACCACAAATTAAATATCATAACATTAAATATTACTCAACCACAATTCACTACTAACATTTAGACTTCACCCATGTCCTCAAGAACTAAACGAACTACTCACGAGACATCATATGGAACATGATCAGAGGTGATATGATGATGAATAACAATCTGAACATAAACCTTGGTTCAATGGTTTCACTCAATAGCATCAATAACAAGTAGAAATCAATACCGGGAGAGTTTCCCCTATCAAACAATCAAGATCCAACCCTAATTGTTACAGCGGTGACGAGGTGCAGCGGTGGAGATGGCGGTGATGATGATGAAGATGATGGTGATGATGATGGAGATGATGTCCAGTTCGATGACAATGGCGATGGCGTCGATTTCCCCCTCCGGGAGGGAATTTCCCCGGCGGATTCTGCCCGCCGGAGAGCTCTTTTCTCTCTGGTGTCTCTCCGCCCCGCAGATGCGGCTCTGTCTATTCTCCGTAACTCCCCGTGTCTTAGGTTTTCTGGGTGAAGAAATACGCGAAGGAGAGGAGGCCAGAGGGGGCTGTGGGCCCCCTCCCCACATGGCGGCGCGGCCAGGGCAGGGCCCGCGCCGACCTATGGGGGGGCCCATGGCGGCCCCTCTCGGCCCCTCCTTTTGGCTCCATTCGTCTTCTGGAAAAATAGGATTTTTCGTATAATTGCCGTCAATTGTTGATCTTCCGAAATATGGTGTCCTGACGGTGCTTTTTCCAGCAGAATCCTGACTCCGGTGAATAATTCTCCAATAATCATGAAACATGCAAAATAGGTGAAATAACATAAGTATCATCTCTAAATATGAAATATATCAATGAATAACGCAAATTATGATATAAAATAGTGATGCAAAATGGACGTATCAACTCCCCCCAAGCTTAGACCTCGCTTGTCCCCAAGCGAAACTGAGCTCAATAAACAAGACCACATGTTTATGGAGTGAAGAGTCGATAAATAAAATACGGACAAGAAGCATCATATTGATTCACACAAGATATTCTAGTAAACATCCTCCTTATAACTCATCTTGAAATAAGTAAAGAGAAATCACAAATAGAGGTGCATAGGAAATCATGATTGGTTATGGCAAACTTTGTTCTTGGTCAGAGAACTACTAACGGATTGCACTTATCTTCTAAGCAAAGCTTTCATATTAGAATTTATATGGCAGGGCTTTCATCCTTAATCATAACAATCTCCTCATAATCATTGATAACTTTCAAAGTCATATTCATTCAGATAAAATTTGTACTGAACAAGAAAGCATAAAAGACATGATTAACTAGATCATAGCATAAATGGTTGGTTCACAACAACTCAATTGCTTGCTTAAGATAGAGGGAAATAGGTTTACTGACTCAACATAAAAGTAAAAGATAGGCCCTTCGCAGAGGGAAGCAGAGATTAAATCATGTGCTAGAGCTTTTCAAGTTTTGAAATCATATAAAGAGCATAAAAGTAAGATTTTGAGAGGTGTTTGTTGTTGTCAACGAATGGTAGTGGGCACTCTAACCCCCTTGCCAAACGGACCTTCCAAGAGCGGCTCCCATGAAGGACGTTATCTCTACCAGCAAGGTAGATCATCCCCCTTCTCTTTTGTTTACACATGTATTTTAGTTTTATTATGGATGACACTCCCCCAACCCTTGCTTTCACAAGCCATGGCTAACCGAATCCTCGGGTGCCTTCCAACATTCACATACCATGGAGGAGTGTCTATTGCAAAATTAAGTTGCTTACTGATAAATCAGGGCGAAACATGTGAAGAGAATTATTAATGAAAGTTATTAGTTGGGGCTGGGAACCCCGTTGCCAACTCTTTTTGCAAAATTATTGGATAAGCGGATGTGCCACTAGTCCATTGGTGAAAGTCCGCCCAACAAGATTGAAAGATAAAACACCACATACTTCCTCATGAGCTATAAAACATTGACACAAATAAGGAGTAATATATTTTGAATTATTTAAAGGTAGCACATGAAGTATTTACTTGGAGTGGCGCAAAATACCACATAGTAGGTAGTTATGGTGGACACAAATGGCATGAGTTTGGTCTAATGTTATGGATGTATGAGAAGCATTCCCTCTCAATACAGGTCTTTGGCTAGCAAGGTTGGGTAGCAAGCATAAAGGTTGAGGGAAACAAACAAATATACATGTGATAGAAACAATCATGCATCTTTCTCATAAGCACAAGCAATTTTAACTTCAGAATACTAACTCATTAGTAGAAAGATAATAAAAATATCTACATGTATTTCTCTTTTCTATTTAAACCTCAAAGTGTTGTTGCTATTGACCAATGCTAAGTTTGCCAAAACCAAATAGATTTACTTAATGCTCCCAAAGTGATATCAATACTAATGTCAAGAGTGATCATATAATAGAAATTGCAAACTAAAATAAGGTGTGCAAAAAGTAAATGATAAGACTTCTCATTGATATTCCATAACGATAACTCACACCAACGGATACATAGATAACCAACTAAGAGAGAGATACTTCCACAATGCAAACTATTCTATATGATAACTTCCCTACTCATGATATGACACTACTTGATAGTAAAAGATAAAGATAGTGATGATGTGATACCGCGGCACTCCCCCAAGCTTGGAACAAACCAAGGGGATGCCAATACCGATGACGAATTACTCCTTCTGTGGTGATGGTGGTGGATTCTTCTCGTCATCAGACTTCCAGGGAAGAGGCTCTCCATCAATAAACGATGTCTTGGTCTTGAGAATCCTGAAACTAGCAGCATCGCTAATGCGTTTAAACCTATTTTCATACTCACAGTTTTGATTCCAAACATCATAAAGTTGCGCCTGAAGTTGGTTGGTAGTGTTGTGAAGTGAGAGGATATCGCTCCATAGCTTTGCAGTCTCCTTCTCATGTTCACCAATGAGTTCGGACACAATCCTGTGGAAGATGTCCACTTCACGCTCAGCCATCTTCTTGTAGGTGAAGACCTCTTGTTCCAGTTTCTTCATCCTGTCCTCCAAGCTTCCTTCTCCCTTGGGTCCCCGAACATCTTCTATCTGCAACTCTCCATCTACGAGCAGCAATTCCTTGGGATGCATCTTCAACTCGCTCATGTACGGGTTGACGACGTTCTCAAAGAAGTTGTCCTTCGGAGGCTCCGACGAAGACATGGTGGCTCTAGATCTGAAAACAATATCTGGCAGAAAACAGCTCGAAACAAAACACGACGAGAAAACAATATACGGACCTCCAGGGGTCCGGGGGATTATATAGCAAATATTTTTACAACAAAAGGAAGGTTCCAGGCCGAACACGAGTGGAAACGGGACGCCGAGGGGCTGTCACCATAGGGCTGTAGGATAACGTAGCATAGAAAACAAAAATTTTCCTACGGCGAACACGCAATCCAAGCCAAGATGCAATCTAGAAGACGGTAGCAACGAGGGGATTGTCGAGACTCACCCTTGAAGAGATTCCAAAGCCTACAAGAGGAGGCTCTTGTTGCTGCGGTAGACGTTCACTTGCCGCTTGCAAAAGCGCGTAGAAGATCTTGATCACGATCGGTTCCGGCGCCACGAACGGGCAGCACCTCCGTACTCGGTCACACGTTCGGTTGTTGATGAAGACGACGTCCACCTCCCCGTTCCAGCGGGCAGCGGAAGTAGTAGCTCCTCTTGAATCCGACACACGACGGCGTGGTGTCGGTGGCGGTGGAGAAATCCGGCGGAGCTTCGCTAAGCGTGCGGGATATGGTGGAGGAGCGGGGCGCTAGGGTTTGGGGAGAGGGGGTGGCCGGCCACTATGGGGGCGGCCAAGCTTGTGGCTTTGGTGTGGCCGGCCCCCTCCCCTTGGCCCTCTATATATAGGTGGATCCCAAGTGTTGGTGTCCAAGTCTTCGAATAAGACCCGAAACCAAAACCTTCCATAGGGGGGAAACCTAGCCCAACTAGGACTCCCACCCAAAGGTGGGATTCCCACCTCCCATGTGGGGGGTGGCCGGCCCCCTATGGTGGAGTCCACTTGGGACTCCACCCCCACTAGGGCTGGCCGGCCATGGAGGTGGAGTCCCTTGTGGACTCCACCTTCCTTGGTGGTTTCTTCCGGACTTTTCTAGAACCTTCTAGAACCTTCCATAGAACCTTCCGCATCATTTTATTCACATAAAATGACATCCTATATATGAATCTTATTCTCCGGACCATTCCGGAACTCCTCGTGATGTCCGGGATCACATCCGGGACTCCGAACAAATATTCGAACTCCATTCCATATTCAAGTACTACCATTTCAACATCCAACTTTAAGTGTGTCACCCTACGGTTCGCGAACTATGCGGACATGGTTGAGTACTCACTCCGACCAATAACCAATAGCGGGATCTGGAGATCCATAATGGCTCCCACATATTCAACGATGACTTTAGTGATCGAATGAACCATTCACATACGATACCAATTCCCTTTGTCTCGCGATATTTTACTTGTCCGAGGTTTGATCTTCGGTATCACTCTATACCTTGTTCAACCTCGTCTCTGACAAGTACTCTTTACTCGTACCGTGGTATGTGGTCTCTTATGAACTTATTCATATGCTTGCAAGACATTAGACGACATTCCACCGAGAGGGCCCAGAGTATATCTATCCGTCATCGGGATGGACAAATCCCACTGTTGATCCATATGCCTCAACTCATACTTTCCGGATACTTAATCCCACCTTTATAGCCACCCATTTACGCAGTGGTGTTTGGTGTAATCAAAGTACCTTTCCGGTATAAGTGATTTACATGATCTCATGGTCATAAGGACTAGGTAACTATGTATCGAAAGCTTATAGCAAATAACTTAATGACGAGATCTTATGCTACGCTTAATTGGGTGTGTCCATTACATCATTCATATAATGATATAACCTTGTTATTAATAACATCCAATGTTCATGATTATGAAACTAATCATCCATTAATCAACAAGCTAGTTTAAGAGGCATACTAGGGACTTCTTGTTTGTCTACATATCACACATGTACTAATGTTTCGGTTAATACAATTATAGCATGATATATAAACATTTATCATAAACATAAAGATATAAATAATAACCACTTTATTATTGCCTCTAGGGCATATCTCTTTCAGTCTCCCACTTGCACTAGAGTCAATAATCTAGTTTACATTTGTAAAGATATAACACCTTGGCCTTCGGTGCTTTATCATGTTTCGTTCACGAGAGAGGTTTTAGTCAACGGTTCTGACATGCTCAGAAACGTATATTTTGCAATTCATATGCGTCTCAGCGCATCACTCATTTTCCAAATGAGTCGGCATATATGCTTAGTCCTCTGGTGGAACCTTAATTTCGCGGTCTGAAATATGTCACTAATATTGTCACACACAATATAGCTTCAAAGTTCTGACTTTGTCGGAACTACACCAAATTCTCAAAGAACCTCCTGACTTAACATCCTTTGTCATTGTCAAAACAATTACATATTCTGCCTTCTTTTGTAGAATCCATCACAATATTTAGAACTCTTCTAAATCTAGCATAGACAACTTCTAGCTCATTGTGCTACCTTTTAAACAACACTTAGTCTAATTTGAGATTTGAAATTATATTTTATATGTGACAAAACAAATATCGGTGTAACACCTTACAGCGATTTGTTTGTCATTTCTTCATACAAATATATATATATATCCTTAGTTCTTCTAAAGTACTTAAGGATATTCTTACTGTCGTTCAATGATCATCATATGAATCATTCTGGTATATGCTCATAACACTTTATAGCACATGATATCTGATTGTGTACATGTTATTCGTGATCTATAATCACTCATGTGTTTTTACTCATTGAGTGTCATATACACTCAAGTCTTGTTAAACCTTCACATGACAAGAACATTTTCTTAATATTTCTATATTGAACTACTTCAATATCCATCATATGTACTTTGACTTAAACATATTTATGTGTTTCAATCTATCTTCATAGATCTTGACACTAAATTTGTTTCAGTCCATATCCTTTCATTGAAGCTAATTCTCAATGAAACCTTTTAATCAAGTATATAATTACATCATTTATAACCAACTATATGTCACCTACATAAAGTATTATAAATGTGTCTTAGCGCTCCCACTTAATTTCTTGCAAATGCAAGCCTCTTCATCGTCTCTGATGAAATCAAAAACTCTTTGACTATTTCATCTGGTGAAGATTCTAACTCCGTGATACTTACTTCATCCAATTGAAGTTCGTATACCTATCTAGTATTCCACGGACCAGCAAAACTCTTGGTTGTATCTTGTATACACCTTTAATACACTTCTGTTAAGCAATGTATTTTGCCATCCTACTATCATATCTCATGAAAGAAATATGTAGCGATTACTAGAATAATCCACATAGACTATAAGCATTACTACGGAAGATCTAATCTTATCGTAGTCAACTCTTTGAACTTTGTCGTAAACAACTTTTCGACAAGTCGAGCTTATTCAAGGATATTCCATCCAAGTTCATCAATTTTATAGATCCATTTACTTTCAAAAAGTATTCATCTATCTTGGATTTCATGGCGTATAGCCATTTTAACGGAGTCAGGGCCCATCATAACTTCTTTGTTTGTAGTTGGTTTATCATTATTCAAAATCAATCCTTTGTTCACAAATCATTTATTTGATCACAAAGTAAACCATACCTACAAGGTTCAATATGTATTTCGATCTCCATGGCTAAAACACTTTGTAGTCATGGGAGCCATGATCGTCGTGGCCGCTTCCGAAACAAATTCCGATGCTGCGCTACTCTGATCATTATGCTCAGGTTCATAAACCTTATCAAATTATATTGTTCTCCCACTCAAATACTTCACTAGAAACAATTTCTCGGAAATAAGAAACATTGACAAACACTTTTGTCTTTGTCTCGTGGGAAGAATTCCCTGGGATAACCAACAAAGACATTCATCCGATTTTGGTTGTAAACTCTTAGACCAAAATTTAAAGAAAGACTATTAGGGTTTATACCCATACCATAACTCGTATGGTGTCATTTCAACGGATCATGATGATGCTCTATTCAGTGTAAAAGCGGTAGTCACTAAAGCATAATCCACAAAAATATAATGGCGTCATAATATTTTATCTCATCATTAATCCAACAAGGTTTGGATACATATCTTGGATACTATATCATCATTATGATACTCCAAGAAATGTGAGTTGTAGAACAATTTCATAACTCTCTTAGATGTTCGCTAAAACTCGTAATTCAAATATTTCTACCATGATCCAATCATAGATATTTGACTTTTCTATTACGATGATTTCCACTTCATGCTGAAATTTATTTGAATCTATTCAAATGTTTCAAACTTCTTTCTTATTGAATATATCCACATATATACTCAATTCATTGTTGGAAGTTTTCATGAAGTAGAAGAATCTCCCGCACACAACTATGCCCAGTGAACTACATACATCATCATGTATATTTCCACTAAGTTAGTTGCCCGTTCAACTTTTGGCCTATGAACGGTATTTTAATCATTCTCTTTAGAAAAGATTTGCAAGTGTCAAATGATTCAAAAATCAAGTGACTCCAAAAATCCATTTGCATGGAGTTCCTTCATGCGTTCCTTTCTAACATGACCTAAATGGCGGTTCCACAAATAAGTGGAATTCAAATCATTTGCCTTATGGCATTTTAGCGTTAGTGTTATGTATGTGTGTTTCACCATTAAGATTTATAATAACTTATCCATCATACATGGAGTAATGTCATAATTTGAACAACTCATTGTTTTCATTTGACAGAGCAAAATAACAATTATTAAGTTCTTTATTATAAATTCTAAGGGCTAGATAGAATGCCAACGATGAACATAATAACACTTTATTTTTGTTCCAGACGTGCATACCTATCATATTCCTTGTCAGTCACTTAGGCCATTGTATTCTTGTATTGTGTTGTTTTGTATGACACTTCATACCAACCAATATAGCACTAATACCCAAGAATTTCATTGTGTGACTAAACTAGGAATACATCCATAACATGTATATCATTTATATACACCTGAGCTAGACTTTCTAGTCTTTTCTTTATTTCTGCCAAAATATCTTTTGCAGTTTCTCTTTTAGCTTTCCTCATTATTCAGAAAAACACTTCAACATCAATAACTTCTAGGTTTGTTGGTCAAATACCAATAACCTTGAGGTTTTTACTTTGAAGTTGTTCATCATATGACAAGTGTTCTAGATTTCACTTATTAGTAACTATGATGAACAATTTCACTCATAATTTTATCCATCAATTCATGACAACTTTTTGAGACCATGTCTGTACATGCTAGGCTCATAAAGTTCAACCTTAGTATTTGTATGTGCAAATCTGGCTTGCACCCATTGTAAGCACACGTAGAATCTATAACACCCGATCATCACGTGATGCTTCGATACGACGAGTCTTAGCAACGGTGCATACTAAGGATGATAACTTCATGGATATGCGAATATCGTTAGTGCTCCAATAGTTGGAGGATTGTGACGCCTGGCGTCTTCAACCTTCATACATTCCCATAAAACTTATGAGTTTATGTAGTCTCACCAAATTATATTCTATCATCTTGCAATAAGGTCTTAGATATCACATATATCTCATACCTTGATTATTTCTGAAAACTAAATTTTCAGCTCCTTACTTTTCAAACAGATTTGAACTTCAAGTTTCACGGAGACAAGATAACTTTAGGTACTAATTGAAACCATAGCTCTCTGAATCAACAAAGTGAGTTTCACTAAAAGTTTGCAATAGGACTTAATCAATTCTTGATTCTTTAACAATACGGTACTAATCCGTAAAGTTTCTTATCAGATTTTAACAGTATTTCTATCTCAATAACAAGACTAGCGCATAGTAGTAAACGGATGCCAATACTACAAAATTAATTCAAAATACTACTCAGACTATGTTTATGATAATTAGTTCATGTTTTAATCTAATTACTAATGAACTCCCACTTAATACAACATCCCTCATAGTTGTTAAGTGGTACACGATCCAAATCCACTACATCAAAACCGATCATCACGTGAGATGATGTAGCTTCAATGGTGAACATCAACATGTTGATCATATCATCCATATGACTCGTGTTCAACCTTTCGGTTTCCGTTGTCCCGAGGCCATGTCTATACATGCTAGGCTCGTCAAGCAAACCCAAGTATTCCGCATGTGCAACATGGCTTACACCCGTTGTATGTTGAGTTTATCACACCCGATCATCACGAGATGCTTCAAAACGTCGAACAATGCAACGGTGCATACGAGGGAAGAACACTTTATTATCTTGATATTAATGTGAGGGATCATCTTATAATGCTACCGTCGCGATCTAAGCAAAATAAGATGCATAAAGGATTAACATCACATGCAATTCATATGTGATATGATATGGCCCTTTAGTCTTTGCGCCTTTGATCTTCATCTCCAAAGCACGGATATGATCTCCATCATCTTCGGGCATGATCTCCATCATCTTCGGGCATGATCTCCATCATCGTCGGCGTAGCGTCAAGGTCCATGGCGCCGTCTTCATGGTTGTTCTCCATGTAGCAACTATTACAACTACTTTGAAATACTACTCAACATGAAATTTAAAGACAACCATAAGGCTCCTGCCGGTTGCCACAATACAATAATGATCATCTCATACATATTCATCATCACATTATGGCCATATCACATCACCAAACCCTGCAAAAACAAGTTAGACGTTCTCTAATTTGGTTTGCATATTTTACGTGGTTTAGGGTTTTCGAGTAAGATCCAATCTACCTACGAACATGAACCACAACGGTGATACTAGTGTTTTCAATAGAAGAGTAAATTGAATCTTCACTATAGTAGGAGAGACAGACACCCGCAAAGCCACTTATGCAATACAAGTTGCATGTCAAGCGTGGAGCAAATCTCATGAACGCGGTCATGTAAAGTTAGCCCGAGCCGCTTCATCCCACTATGCCACAAAGATGCAAAGTACTCAACTAAAGATAACAAGAGCATCAACGCCCACAAACCATTGTGTTCTACTCGTGCAACCATCTATGCATAGACACGGCTCTGATACCACTGTAGGATAACGTAGCATAGAAAACAAAAATTTTCCTACGGCGAACACGCAATCCAAGCCAAGATGCAATCTAGAAGACGGTAGCAACGAGGGGATTGTCGAGACTCACCCTTGAAGAGATTCCAAAGCCTACAAGAGGAGGCTCTTGTTGCTGCGGTAGACGTTCACTTGCCGCTTGCAAAAGCGCGTAGAAGATCTTGATCACGATCGGTTCCGGCGCCACGAACGGGCAGCACCTCCGTACTCGGTCACACGTTCGGTTGTTGATGAAGACGACGTCCACCTCCCGTTCCAGCGGGCAGCGGAAGTAGTAGCTCCTCTTGAATCCGACAGCACGACGGCGTGGTGTCGGTGGCGGTGGAGAAATCCGGCGGAGCTTCGCTAAGCGTGCGGGATATGGTGGAGGAGCGGGGCGCTAGGGTTTGGGGAGAGGGGTGGCCGGCCACTATGGGGCGGCCAAGCTTGTGGCTTTGGTGTGGCCGGCCCCCTCCCCTTGGCTATATATAGGTGGATCCCAAGTGTTGGTGTCCAAGTCTTCGAATAAGACCCGAAACCAAAACCTTCCATAGGAGGGGGAAACCTAGCCCAACTAGGACTCCCACCCAAAGGTGGGATTCCCACCTCCCATGTGGGGGGTGGCCGGCCCCCTATGGTGGAGTCCACTTGGGACTCCACCCCCACTAGGGCTGGCCGGCCATGGAGGTGGAGTCCCTTGTGGACTCCACCTTCCTTGGTGGTTTCTTCCGGACTTTTCTAGAACCTTCTAGAACCTTCCATAGAACCTTCCGCATCATTTTATTCACATAAAATGACATCCTATATATGAATCTTATTCTCCGGACCATTCCGGAACTCCTCGTGATCCGGGATCACATCCGGGACTCCGAACAAATATTCGAACTCCATTCCATATTCAAGTACTACCATTTCAACATCCAACTTTAAGTGTGTCACCCTACGGTTCGCGAACTATGCGGACATGGTTGAGTACTCACTCCGACCAATAACCAATAGCGGGATCTGGAGATCCATAATGGCTCCCACATATTCAACGATGACTTTAGTGATCGAATGAACCATTCACATACGATACCAATTCCCTTTGTCTCGCGATATTTTACTTGTCCGAGGTTTGATCTTCGGTATCACTCTATACCTTGTTCAACCTCGTCTCCTGACAAGTACTCTTTACTCGTACCGTGGTATGTGGTCTCTTATGAACTTATTCATATGCTTGCAAGACATTAGACGACATTCCACCGAGAGGGCCCGAGTATATCTATCCGTCATCGGGATGGACAAATCCCACTGTTGATCCATATGCCTCAACTCATACTTTCCGGATACTTAATCCCACCTTTATAGCCACCCATTTACGCAGTGGTGTTTGGTGTAATCAAAGTACCTTTCCGGTATAAGTGATTTACATGATCTCATGGTCATAAGGACTAGGTAACTATGTATCGAAAGCTTATAGCAAATAACTTAATGACGAGATCTTATGCTACGCTTAATTGGGTGTGTCCATTACATCATTCATATAATGATATAACCTTGTTATTAATAACATCCAATGTTCATGATTATGAAACTAATCATCCATTAATCAACAAGCTAGTTTAAGAGGCATACTAGGGACTTCTTGTTTGTCTACATATCACACATGTACTAATGTTTCGGTTAATACAATTATAGCATGATATATAAACATTTATCATAAACATAAAGATATAAATAATAACCACTTTATTATTGCCTCTAGGGCATATCTCTTTCAGTCTCCCACTTGCACCGCCGGCCTATGGTGACGGGCCCTCGCGCGTCTCCTCCACTCCGTTTCGATCTCGTAATTTTTTATATTTTCCAAAAACAGCAGAAATATTGTTCGGAAAGCTAAACACGGACTTTTTATTACTAAAACTGTTACCTATTCAAAGTCGGACTCTGCAGAACTATCAATTTGATCTTTGATGAAAGCTTCCGGAGTCATCACTTGAATAACATCAATATCTTCATTATAAGAATCTCCAGAAATATAATGCTTGAGTCTTTGTCCATTCACTACTTGTGTGGCATTACCTTCCAAAGTGCTAATTTTAATTGCCCTGAACGATATACCTCCTCAATAACATATGGTCCTTCCCATTTTGAGAGTAATTTCCCTGCAAAAAATCTGAGACGAGACCGATACAATAGGACTTTATCTCCAACATTAAATTCTCTTTTAATAATTCTTCTATCATGCCACTTCTTAACTTTCTCCTTAAAAAGTTTAGCATTTTCATAAGCTTCACTTCTCCATTCATCTAAAGAACTCAATTGTAGCAACCTCTTCTTACCGGCAAGTTTAAAATCTTTATTAAGTTCTCTTACAGCCCAATAAGCTTTGTGCTCTAATTCTAAAGGTAAATGACAAGCTTTTCCATAAACCATTTTATAAGGAGACATTCCCATAGGGTTTTTATAAGCAGTTCTATAAGCCCACAATGCTTCCTTTAACTTACTAGCCCAATTCTTTCTAGATTTATTAACAGTCTTTCCCAAGATAGCTTTAATTTCTCTATTTGATAATTCTACTTGCCCACTAGTTTGGGGATGATAAGCTGAAGCAATTCTATGATTAATACCATATTTGGCAAGAGTTTTTCTAAAACCACCATGAATAAAATGAGAACCCCCATCAGTCATAATATATCTAGGTACTCCAAATCTAGGAAATATAACATCTACAAGCATTTTTATAGAGGTCTCACCATCAGCACTTTTTGTAGGTATAGCTTCTACCCATTTAGTAACATAATCAACAGCGACAAGTATATGAGTGTTACCTTCTGAAGAAGGGAAAGGACCCATGAAGTCAAATCCCCAACAATCAAATGGTTCAATAACAAGAGTATAATTCATAGGCATTTCATTGCGTCTAGAGATATTACCAACTCTTTGACATTCATCACAAGATAAGATAAACTTCCTTGCATCTTTAAAAAGTGTTGGCCAATAAAAACCTGATTGTAGAACCTTTTGTGCGGTTCTATCTCCGGCGTGATGTCCTCCATAAACACTACCATGACACTTACTCAATATCTCTTGTTGTTCATATTTTGGGACACATCTTTGCATAATACCATCCACTCCTTCTTTATATAAGTGTGGGTCATCCCAAAAATAATGCCTCAAATCATAAAAGAATTTCCTCCTTTGCTGAGCTGAAAAGGTTGGAGGCAAGTACTTGAAACAATAAAGTTAGCATAATCAGCATACCAAGGACTCTCTCGCGAGCTCACCTTTATTAGAGCCAATTATTCATTTGGAAAACTATCATTAACAGGAACAGGATCATAAGCAATATTTTCCAATCTAGACAAATTATCAGCAACAGGATTATCAGCACGTACAGTAAAAGTTTCCTTACCAACTCCACTTACCAATAGCGCTTCACTCCCGGCAACGGCGCCAGAAAATAGTCTTGATGACCCACAAGTATAGGGGGTGTATCGTAGTACTTTCGATAAATAAGAGTGTCGAACCCAACGAGGAGCGGAAGGTGTTGACAAGCAGTTTCGATGAAGGATTCACTGTAAATGCTCACAGACAAGTTTTCAGGGGGTTTTGATATAGCAGATAAATAAAGTACAAGTAAATAAAATGCGAGAGAAATAATTGCAGCGAGTGGCCCAATCCTTTTTAGCACAAAGGACAAGCCGGTTTGTTTACTTATAATGACCAAACGTTCTTGAGGACACACGGGGATTTTAGTCTAGTGCTTTCGCTTCATGCTATTAATCTTCATTGTTTTGATAAGTGTTGTGTGGGTGAACCTATGCTAATGCACCGCCCTTCCTAGGACTAATACATACTTGTGATTATACCCCTTGCAAGCATCCGCAAATACAAGAAAGTAATTAAGATAAATCTAACCCACCTTAACCTTAAACTGAGATCCTGCTATCCCTCCTGCACCGATATACTAACGGGGGTTTAGGTTGCTGTCACTCCGGCAACCCCACAATTAGCAAACGAATACAAGATGTACTCCCCTAGGCCCATAAAGGTGAAGTATCATGTAGTCGACGTTCACATGACACCACTAGAAGAGTAACACCACAACTTAAATATCATAACATTGAATATTACTCAACCACAATTCACTACTAACATTTAGACTTCACCCATGTCCTCAAGAACTAAACGAAATACTCACGAGACATCATATGGAACATGATCAGAGGTGATATGATGATGAATAACAATCTGAACATAAACCTTGGTTCAATGGTTTCACTCAATAGCATCAATAACAAGTAGAAATCAATACCGGGAGAGTTTCCCCTATCAAACAATCAAGATCCAACCCTAATTGTTACAGCGGTGACGAGGTGCAGCGGTGGAGATGGCGGTGATGATGATGAAGATGATGGTGATGATGATGGAGATGATGTCCAGCTCGATGACGATGGCGATGGCGTCGATTTCCTCCGGGAGGGAATTTCCCAGATTCCTGCCCGCCGGAGAGCTCTTTCTCTCGGTGTCTCTCCGCCCGCAGAGGCGGCTCTGTCTATTCTCCGTAACTCCCGTGTCTTAGGTTTTCTGGGTGAAGAAATACGCGAAGGAGAGGAGGCCAGAGGGGCTGTGGGCCCCCTCCCCACATGGTGGCGCGGCCAGGGCAGGGCCCGCGCCGGCCTATGGGGGGCCCATGGCGGCCCCTCTCGGCCCCTCCTTTTGGCTCCCTTCGTCTTCTGGAAAAATAGGATTTTTCGTATAATTGCCGTCAATTGTTGATCTTCCGAAATATGGTGTCCTGACGGTGCTTTTTCCAGCAGAATCCTGACTCCGGTGAATAATTCTCCAATAATCATGAAACATGCAAAATAGGTGAAATAACATAAGTATCATCTCTAAATATGAAATATATCAATGAATAACAGCAAATTATGATATAAAATAGTGATGCAAAATGGACGTATCAGATGGGCATCCCCTTCTTCATCGACAACTTATCAGGTCACTTCTAGTGAAACTATATTTTTATTCCGTCACATCTTATGTACTTTACTTGGAGCGTCTGTTTGTTTTTGTTTGAATAAATTTGGATCCCCCAATCCTTGTATTGGAGATAGACGCTCGCTTTTTCATATCGAACACTTGTGTTCTTAGTTATGCTTTAATGTTCATGGCGAAGGCTGAAAACTGCTTCGTTAATTGCTATTTGGTTGGAATCAGAAAATGCTTCATATGGTCTTGAATAATTTGATACTTGGCAATTGTTTTGAGCTCTCATAGATCATGTTTAAGCTCTTGCATCATGTAGTTTAAATCTATTAGTGGAGAACTACCGTAGAGCTTGTGGAAATTTGGTTTGCATGATTGATCTCTCTAAGGTCTAGATATTTCCTGGTAAAAGTGTTTGAACAACAAGGAAGACAGTGTAGAGTCTTATAATGCTTGCAATATGTTCTTGTGTAAGTTTTGCTGTACCTGTTCATACTTGTGTTTGCTTCAAACAAGCTTGCTAGCCAAAGCCTTGTACTGAGAGGAAATGCTTCTCGTGCATCCAAACATCTTGAGCCAAAACCCATGCCATTTGTGTCCACCATAACTACCTATATGTGGTATTTTTCTGCCATTCCAAAGTAAATTACTTGAGTGCTACCTTTAAAATTTCATTCCTTTGTCTTTGCAATATATAGCTCATGGAAAATAGCTTAAAAACTATTGTGGTGATGAATATGTAGCTATGTATCTTAGTTCTTATAAGTTGCTTGTTGAGCGGTAACCATGTTTCTGGGGACGCCATCAACTTTTTACACCTTTGTTGAATATCATGTGAGTTGCTATGCATGTTCGTCTTGTCTGAAGTAAGGGTGATTTATCATGATCAAATGGTTTGAGTATGCATATTGTTAGAGAAGAACATTGGGCCGCTAACCAAAGCCATGTATCATGGTGGAAGTTTTCAGTTTGGACATTAATCCTCAAATCTCTTATGAGAATATTATCTATTGTTGAATGCTTATGCATTAAAGAGGAGTCCATTATATGTTTTCTATGTTGTCCCGGTATGGATGTCCTTAGTTGAGATCTATCAAAAACGAGAAATCAAATGCGATTTATCTCCTTGGACCTTTGTACAGGCGGCATAGAGGTACCCCTTTGTGACACTTGGTTGAAACATATGTTATGCAATGATAATCCATGTAAATCCAAGCTAGGACAAGGTGCGGGCACTATTGGTATTCGATGCATGAGGCTTGCAACTTGTAGGAAGTTTTATGCATAACACATATGAATTATTACTACCGTTGACAAAAAAATTCTATGTTTTCAAAATAAAAGCTCTAGCACAAAAATAGTAATCCATGCTTCCCTCTCCGAAGGGCCTTTCTTTTACTTTATGTTGAGTCAGTTTACCTACTTCTTTCTATCTTAGAAGCAAACACTTGTGTCAACTGTGTGCATTGATTCTTACATGTTTACTTATTGCACTTGTTATATTACTTTATGTTGACAATTATCCATGAGATATACATGTTACAAGTTGAAAGCAATTGCTGAAACTTAATCATCCTTTGTGTTGCTTGAATGCCTTCTACTTTGAATCTATTGCTTTATGAGTTAACTCTTATGCAAGTCTCTTTGATACTTGTCTTGAAAGTACTATTCATGAAAAGACTTTGCTATATGATTCAGTTGTTTAATTATCATCTTTACCATTGCTTTGAATCACTTCATTCATCTCATATGCTTTACAATAATGTTGATCAAGATTATGATGGTAGCATGTCACTTCATTATTGTTTTTATCGTTTACCTACTCGAGGGCGAGTAGGAACTAAGCTTGGGGATGCTTGATACGTCTCCAACGTATCTATAATTTCTTATGTTCCATGCTAGTTTTATGACAATACCTACATGTTTTGTTCACACTTTATGATGTTTTGATGCATTTTCCGGCACTAACCTATTAACAAGATCCGCTAGTTCTTTTCTGCTTTTTGGTTTCAGAAATCTTACAGGAAATATTCTCAAATTGGACGAAACAAAAGCCCACGATCTTATATTTCACGGAAGCTTCAGAGCCAAGAGGGACCAGAGGGGAGCCATGGGGGCCTCACCCCACGGCGGCGCGGCCTGGCCCTGGGCGCTACCTATGGGGGCCACCCCCGGCTCCTCCGAGGCAGCCCTTACGCCTATATATTCTCTCCGCCTCAAAACCCTAAAAACATAAGCCACGGGACGAGAAAAGTTACGCGCCGCCGCCATCGCGAAGTCAAGTTCGGGGACGAAGTCTCGCGGCACGCCGCGGGACGGTGCCCCGGAATCCATCTCCATCGACATCACCGCCATCTTCATCGCCGTTTGTCTCCCATGATGAGGAGGGAGTACTTCTCCCGAGGCTAAGGGCTCTACGGTAGCTATGTGGTTAATCTCTCTCTCATTGTAGTGACCTCACTGAAAAAGTGAGATTCTCTGTGCAACCGTGCTAGTCCCTGGATCGAACTGCTAGCACACACAGTTTAAGATGAAATACCAAGTAGCAAAGGTCTTCATTACAACCTAAGATCCAGCGGAAATAAAATAGTTCGATACAAGTTGCATAGCTCTCAGGCTAGCACAAATTCAGAGTTTAAGCAGCAAGGAAAACATAAAGCATGGAGCCATCTTCCTTCATGAAGCCACAGGCAGACATGTTGGGCAAAGACTCGTGAACCTAAACAAACATCTTCAGCTAGAGAAGTAACCTGCAACATAAAACGTTACAGCCCGAAGGTCAATACATTTGGAATTGTATTGGCAAGATGACACTATGGTGGACTCAAATGGCAACCTAACACATACGTGATCATTTGGCTGGTAGAGCTCAGGCATATTTGCATAAAGCCAATTTTATCCTATCATTTGACAAATCATTTTCTTTCATACTAATTAAGCGGTACCATTGATAGACATCAATGAACCTAGACACCACCGATAGACATCAGTGAGCCTTCCTATTTCATATGACCAACTTGGTTTGGGCGACCTACCCCTGCAGACTCAGACCATAGACATGGCACGGGACCTGCTAGCCGATAGTCACTTGCACCAATTGTCATATTCCCTGTTCACCCATCAAGTTTTATTTAAGAAATTGGAATGAGGAGACTTTCGAACATGATCCTTGTCAGTTCGCTCAAATTGTCCGTAACCGGGGACACGGCTAAGTACTTAGTTTTACACTCTGCAGAGGTTGTACAAATTTACCCACATGACCTAGTCTGCTCTTCTTCCATGATGCACATTTTGCTCAAATGGACAGATGTTGACTAGGACAAGACTTTTCCGAAGTAATCCCCCAGACCATTCTCTACGGACCCGTACCAACCTACAATCCCCTACATCATCTGTCACGTAGGATCCGGGTTCTCACAACATACTCCATCAAGCCAGAGCCCATATTAGCATGTGGCTGTACGGAAAAGCTAATGAGCAAGGTTGTCTATTATCTTTTTGTTCCTGGGTGGCCGTCCACAAGTGCGATACACATGGCGGTTCAGAGGTTCGACGACATGACCCCAGGGAACCACTCAACATAACCCGAGCAATACCAATTCCACCTAGGTAGTTCATTAAACTTAGTTGTTTTTCCATAACTCACTAACAAAATCATTTCATAGCATAGCTGAGCAACAACTAAATTTAATGGCGACAAAGTAAGTCAAGTAGGGGTAGCTAGACTACTGGGATTGCATAGCAAAGCATATACCCTAGACATGTCTACTATAAAAACACTACAGTGCAAGAATTAAAACTGGGACTTTTGGTGTGTGTCACTTGCCTGGATAAGGTGGATAGTTGGCACAATCTTCACAAGCACAACCGTTGCAGTCGGCACAATCACAATCTACAATCCGATAACATTGCACCATAAGCACAATGCAAGACACAAATGCACAAACATAGACATGAGATGCATATGAGGTTTACACAAGTGCACTTCATTTATTGTTCTCTGGTTGTCACTATATGCATGATGCCATGGTCAAGTTTTACGGTTGGTTGGATTATTGCGAACCGACTATGTCGCAGTAGCGAAGGGCAACTACCATTAATTGTAAAAGGTGTTTTGGTACAGTAGACAAATGATGGTTTTGGTGCTACTGGTCAGAGGGTTCCATTTGCAAGCATATGCAAAAGGAATCACTCGAAAAGGGCAAGTAGATCTCATTTTACGGTAAAGTACTCCGATTAGTCATATGAATAAGAATGTTTTTCAAAGTTCTGTAAGGTCACATTTTATAGCTCCACAATGTTCCTTATATTTTTAGGGTTCCAACGGTATATTATTTGTAATTTTTGGACCTACAGATCTCTGGTTACGATTTTTACAAAGCGCGGACTATCGAAACCGAGATTAAACGCAAACTAGGGGGTGGTGCCGTACACGTGGCGCGTTCCTATTGGTGCGTACCCCTTTACTCGGATCAGGCTTCTAAGCCCTCGGATCTACTTAGAATCGATGGCCGAGATCTGTCTGCAGAGAAGAAAAAGAAAAACAAAGAAAAGGGAGGCTCACGTGGCGCTGACGGGCGTCGACGTGGCAGCTGATGTGGCGGTGACGAGGCAGTTGGCCGACGGCGGCGCTTCGGTGGTCCTCGGCTCGGGTAAAAACGTGGACGAGGTGCGGCACGCGGAGGCGGTGATGGGGGTAGCCGCGGCACGGCGTGGTTCGGGCCCAGGCGGCCGTGGCGGCGGATGGAGGTGGCGCAACTCCGGCGAACTACGGCGAGAGATCGGAGCAGCCTGGGGGCGCAATAGAGAGGGAGAAGAGGGGGAAATGAGAGAGGAGGCCGGGGGCTATATGGGGGCGGCCTCGGACGGGAGAGGGAGGCGAGGTGGGGGAGGGGGAGAACGTGGGGAGGTGGCCGGCGGTTCAGGAGATCGTGGCCGGGCGCTAGCTCGTTGTGCGTGCGCGTGGGGAAGAAGGGCGACCGGGTGGGTTCGGCGGCTCGTGCGGGAGCGAGCGGCCTGGCCTGGTCGCGCCGTGCGGCCTGCTGGCTAGGCCGCCGGCCCGAGTCGGCCCAGGGAGGTGGGGCACGCGGGGAGGCCTGGCCGGCTGGGCCGATCGGCCGCGGGGTGCGGGCTGGCCTGGCTGGGCCGGTGCTTGGCCTGGTCGGCCACCTTCTCTTTTTTTTCTTTTTTTTTCTATTTCTCTCTCTTAATTTATTATGCATTTCAGCACTAAAAAATAGTCGGAAAAATACGAATAAAATATTGTTGGAAACCTTGTGAAAAGGCCTTCACTACGAGACCACTTTTGAAGCAAAATAAAATCTTTTATAAAACCAAAAATTGGCATACATGCCTATGTGGCTATATTGCCATTTTGGGGTTCGGGGTTTTGAAACGAATTTGAATTTTGGGTTTTCCCTATAAATGAAATGATGACATGATGCAGTGCATGCTCTTTGGAAATTTTTAAAATTGGGATGTTACACTCATGTACCTCAATACAATGATCTCATGAGCGCCTTACATGATTGAGATCCATATGATGAGCTTTGTATCACTATTAATCTATGTGCTACTCTAGTGATGTTATTAAAGTAGTCTATTCCTCCTTCATGATGTAAAGGTGACAGTGTGTGCATCATGTAGTACTTGGCGTAGGTTATGATTGTAATCTCTTGTAGATTATGGAGTTAACTATTACTATGATAGTATTGATGTGATCTATTCCCCCTTTCATAGCTTATTGGTGACGGTGTGTATGCTATGTTAGTACTCGGTCTAAATTGCAACGGTCTATTACACTCTAGAGGTTACTTAAATATGAACTCCGAATGTTGTGGAGCTTGTTCCGGCTTGAGGGAGCTCTTGTAGCCCTACACAATGAATGGTGTTTGTTATCCAACAAGAGAGTGTATGTAGCACACGTGAGGAGAAGTTATTTATTTATTATGTGATCAATGTTGTGAGAGTGATACGTCTCAAACGTATCTATAATTTCTTATGTTCCATGCTACTTTTATGACAATACTTGAATGTTTTATACATACTTTACAACATTATTATACATTTTCCGGCACTAACCTATTAACAAGATGCCGAAGCGTCAGTTGTTGTTTTCTGCTGTTTTTGGTTTCAGAAATCCTAGTAAGGAAATATTCTCGGAATTGGACGAAATCAACGCCCAGGGTCCTATTTTTCCACGAAGCTTCCAGAAGACCGGAGGGATAACGAAGTGGGGCCACGAGGTGGCCAGACCATAGGGCGGCGCGGCCCTGTGGTCTGGGCCCCTCGCGTCGCCCCCTGACCTACCCTTCCGCCTACAAATAGCCTTCGTCGCGAAACCCCCCATGCCGGAGCCACGATACGGAAACCTTCCAGAGACGCCGCCGTCCGAATCCCATCTCGGGGGATTCAGGAGATCGCCTCGGCACCCTGTAGAGAGGGAATCATCACCGGAGGGCTCAACATCATCATGCCCGCCTCGGATTGATGCGTGAGTAGTTCATCCTTGGACTATGGGTCCATAGCAGTAGCTAGATGGTTGTCTTCTCCGCTGTGCTATCATTGTTTAGATATTGTGAGCTGCCTAACATGATCAAGATCATCTATTTGTAATGCTACATGTTGTGTTTGGCGGGATCCGATGAATATAGAATATTATGTCAAGTTGATTATCAATCTATCATATATGTGTTGTTTATGTTCTTGCATGCTCTCGTTGCTAGTAGAGGCTCTGGCCAAGTTGATACTTGTAACTCCAAGAGGGAGTAATTATGCTCGATAGTGGGTTCATGCCTCCATTTAATCTGGGGATGTGACAGAAAGTTCTAAGGTTGTGGATGTGTTGTTGCTACTAGGGATAAAACATTGATGTTTTGTCTAAGGATATTTGTGTTGATTACATTACGCACCATACTTAATGCAATTATCTGTTGTTTACAACTTAATACTGGAAGGGGTTCGGATGATAACCTGAAGGTGGATTATTTAGGCATAGATGCATGGTGGATAGCGGTCTATGTACTTTGTCGTAATGCCCTGATTAAATCACATAGTAATCATCGTTGGTATGTATTGAATCTTTATTTGTCAATTGCCCGCCTGTAATTTGTTCACCCGCATGTTAGTTATCTTATTGGGAGACACCACTAGTGAACTGTGGACCCCGGTCCATTCTTTTACATCTGAATACATTCTATGTTCTGTTCTTTGCAAACAAACACCATCTTCCACTCGATACGCTTAATCCTTTTTTTTCAGCAAGCCGGTGAGATTGACAACCTCACTGTTACGTTGGGGCAAAGTACTTTGATTGTGTTGTGCATGTTCCACGTTGGCGCCGGTTTCACTGGTGTTCCGCCGCACTACACTCCTCCACCAACAACCTTCACGTACTTCTTGGCTCCTACCGGTTCGATAACCTTGGTTTCATGCCGAGGGAAACTTGCTTCTATACGCATCATACCTTCCACTTGGGGTTCCCAACGGACGTGTGCATCTACGCGTATCAAGCTAATTTGGCGCCGTTGCCGGGAGATCAAGACACGCTGCAAGGGGAGTCTCCACTTCCAATCTCTTTACTTTGTTTTTGTCTTGCTTTACTTTACTTTATTTACTATCTTGTTTGCTTCATATTAAAAACACAAAAAAATTAGTTACTTGTCTTTACTTTATTTGCTTAGTTTACTTTACTACTGCATAATGGGTACTCCTGAAAATACTAAGTTGTGTGATTTCACTAGCACAAATAATAATGATTTTATATGTACTCCTATTGCTCCACCTGCTACTACAGCAGAATTCTATGAAATTAAACCTGCTTTAAATCTTGTTATGAGAGAGCAATTTTCTGGTGTTAGTTCTGATGATGCTGCTGCCCATCTTAATAATTTTGTTGAACTTTGTGAAATGCAAAAGTATAAGGATATAGATGGTGATATTATAAAACTGAAATTATTCCCTTTCTCATTAAGAGGAAGAGCTAAAGATTGGTTGCTTTCTTTGCCTAAAAATAGTATTGATTCATGGACTAAATGTAAAGATGCTTTTATTAGTAAATATTATCCTCTTGCTAAGATTATATCTTTGAGAAGTAGCATAATGAACTTTAAACAATTTGATAATGAACATGTTGCTCAAGCATGGGAGAGAATGAAATCTTTGGTAAAGAATTGCCCAACCCATGGATGACTACTTGGATGATCATCCAAACCTTTTATGCAGGATTGAATTTTTCCTCGAGGAACCTATTGGATTCAGCTGCTGGAGGTACTTTTATGTCCATCACCCTGGGCGCCGCGACTAAGCTACTTGATGATATGATGATCAATTACTCTGAATGGCACACTGAAAGAACTCCTCAAGGTAAGAAGGTAAATTCGTTGAAGAAACCTCTTCTTTGGGTGATAAGATTGATGCTATTATGTCTATGCTTGCAAATGGTAGATCTCATATTGATCCTAATAATGTTCCTTTAGCTTCATTGGTTGCTCAAGAAGAAAATGTTGATGTGAATTTCATTAAGAACAATAATTTCAACAACAATGCTTATAGGAATAATTATGGTAACAACAACTATAGGCCATATCTTTCTAATAATGGTAATGGTTATGGTAATTCCCATGGTAATTCTTACAACAATAATAAGAGTGTACCCTCTGGTCTTGAAGTGATTCTTAAAGAATTTATTAGTACACAAACTGCTTTCAATAAAACTGTTGAAGAAAAGCTTGGTAAAATTGATGTTCTTGCTTCCAAGGTTGATAGTCTTACTCTTGATGTTGATCTTTTAAAACTTAAAGTTATGCCTGAGGAAGTTAAAGATGCTAGGTTTGCTAAAACAAATGCCATCCAAGTTCGAATTAATGATAATATTAGAATGTTGGCTGAATTGCAACTAGGTGGATAGAGAAGAAAAAGAAAAACTTGCTAAAGAGAATAATGTAGCTAAAGTATGGACTATTACCACCACTAGTAATGTTGATTCTTCACATGTTGCTACACCTCCTACTATCAATGGTAAAATAATTGGTGTTGGCAATGTTTCTACTCCTAGTGCAAAGCGTACAAAATTGCCTGAAACTGCTGTTTGTGATAAAACTGTTGAAATTTTTCAAAATATTGGTGACAATGATTCCATTGCTGTTGAACATAATGGTTTAGATTTTTATGATTGTCATATTACTGAAGTTATAAAGTTCTTACAAAAACTTGCTAGAAGTCTCAATGCTAGTGCTATAAATTTAGCCTTTACAAAACATATTACAAATGCTCTCATTAAAGCTAGGGAAGAGAAATTAAAACTTGAAGCTTCTATTCCTAGGAAATTAGAAGATGGTTGGGATCCCATCATTAAGATGATATTCAATGACTTTGAGTGTAATGCTTTATGTGATCTTGGTGCAAGTATTGTTATGCCTAAAAAGATTTATGATATGCTTGACGTGCCACCATTGAAGAATTGTTATTTGGATGTTAATCTTTTGATAATGTTAAAAAGAAACCTTTGGGAGGATTGATAATGTTCGTATTACGGCTAACAATAACCTTGTCCCCGTTGATTTTGTTGTCTTGGATATCGAATGCAATGCATCTTGTCCTATTGTGTTGGGAAGACCTTTTCTTCGAATTGTTGGTGCTGTTATTGATATGAGGAAGGTAATATTAAATATCAATTTCCTCTCAAGAAAGGTATGGAACACTTCCCTAGAAAGAGAATGAAGTTGCCTTTTGATTCTATTATTAGAACAAGCTATGATGTTGATGCTTCTTCTCTTGATGTTACTTGATTTGCACTTTCTGCGCCTAGGCTTAAAGAAAAGCACTTCTTGGGAGATAACCCATGTTTTATTTTATTTACTGTATTGTTGAGTCTTGGAAGTTGTTTACTACTGTCGCAACCTCTCCTTATCATGTTTTTGTGCCAAGTAAAGTTTCTATGTTAAAGTTGACGATAGATTTGGATCGCTGCGCAGAACAGCATTGCTGTCTATCACGAATTCTGGCAGAAGTCTCTGTAAAAATTCGAAAAAATCTGCAAATTTACGAGCATGATCCTCATATATGTACGCAACTTTCATTAGTTTTGAGTTTTCCATTTTAGCAAGTTAAGTGCCCCTGCCAGATTCATCTTTACGGACTGTTCTGTTTTTGACAGATTCTGCCTTTTATTTCGCATTGCCGCTTTTGCTATGTTAAATGAGTTTCTTTGTTCCATTAACTTTCAGAAGCTTTGTGCAATGTCCAGAAGTGTTAAGAATGATTGTGTCACCTCTGAATATGTGAATTTTTGATTATGCACTAACCCTCTAATGAGTTTGCTTGAAGTTTGTTGTGGAGGAAGTTTTCAAGGGTCAAAGAAGATGATGATATACTATGATCAAGAAGTGTGAAAGGTTTAAGCTTGGGGATGCCGGTGGTTCATCCCCATATTTTAAGAAGACTCAAGCATCTAAGCTTGGGATGCCCAAGGCATCCCCTTCTTCATCGACAACATTATCAGGTCACTTCTAGTGAAACTATATTTTTATTCCATCACATCTTATGTTCTTTAGTTGGAGCGTCGGTTTGCTTTTATTTTTGTTTTGGTTTGAATAAAGTTGGATCCCATCATCCTTATATTGGATATATTACGCTCCGCTTTTTCATATGGAACACTTGTGTTCTTAATTGTGCTTTAATGTTCATGGCGAAGGCTGAAATTGCTTCGTTAAATTGCTATTTGGTTGGAATCAGAAAATGCTGCATATGGTTTGGAATAACTTGGAAATTGTTTGAGCTCTCATAGATCATGTTTAAGCTCTTGCATCATGTAGTTTAATCTATTAATGAAGAACTACCGTAGAGCTTGTTTAATTTGGTTTGCATGATTGGTCTCTCTAAGTCTAGATATTTTGGTGAAGTGTTTGAACAACAAGGAGAAGAGTAGAGCCTTATAATGCTTGCAATATGTTCTTGTGTGAGTTTTGTTGTACCTATTCATACTTGTGTTTGCTTGAAACTTGCTAGCCCAAACCTTGTACTGAGAGGAAATGCTTCTCGTGCATCCAAACACCTTGAGCCAAAACCCATGCCATTTGTGTCCACCATATCTACCTACTATGTGGTTTTTTCTGCCATTCCAAAGTAAATTACTTGAGTGCTACCTTTAAAATTTCATTCCTTTACCTTTGCAATATATAGCTCATGGGACAAATAGCTTAAAAACTATTGTGATGATGAATATGTAGTTATGTGTTTAGTTCTTATAAGTTGCTTGTTGAGCGGTAACCATGTTTCTGGGGACGCCATCAACTTTACCTTTGTTGGATATCATGTGAGATGCTATGCATGTTCGTCTTGTCTGAAGTAAGTGCGATTTCATGATCAAATGGTTTGAGTATGCATATGTTAGAGAAGAACATTGGGCAGCCAACTAAAGCCATGTATCATGGTGGAAGTTTCGTTTTGGACATACAACCTCAATCTCTTATGAGAATATTAACTGTTGAATGCTTAAGCATTAAAAGAGGAGTCCATTATCTGTTGTCTATGTTGTCCCGGTATGGATGTCTAAGTTGAGAATAATCAAAAGTAGAAATCCAATGCGTGCTTTCTCCTTAGACACTTGTACAGCGGCATAGAGGTACCCTTTGTGACACTTGGTTGAAACATATGTTATGCGATGATAATCCGTGTTTTCCGAGCTAAGTAGGACAAGGTGCGAGCACTATTAGTACTCTATGCATGAGACTTGCAACTTGTAGGAAGTATTATGCATAGCACATATGAATTATTACTACGTTGACAAAATTGTTTCTATGTTTTCAAAACAAAAAGCTCTACCACAAAAATAGTAATCCATGCTTCCCTATCGAAGGGCCAATCTTTTACTTTATGTTGAGTCGAGTTTACCCACTTCTTTCTATCTTAGATACAAACACTTGTGTTGTGTGCACTGATTCTTACATGTTTACTTATTGCACTGTTATATTACTCTATGTTGACAAATATCCATGAGATATACATGTTACAAGTTGAAAGCAATTGTTGAAACTTAATCATCCTTTGTGTTGCTCCAATGCATTCTACTTAGAATTTATTGCTTATGAGTTAGCTCTTATGCAAGTCTTATTAATACTTGTTTGAAAGTACTATTCATGAAAAGTTTTGCTATATGATTCATTTGTTTAGTCATTATCTTTGTTAGCAATCTTTTGTTCAGATCACTCCATTCATCTCATATGCTTTACAATAATGTTGATCAAGATTATGTTAGGCAGCATGTCACTTCAGAAATTATTTGTGTTATCGTTTACCTACTCGAGGAGCAGGAACTAAGTTTGGGGATGCTTGATACGTCTCAAACGTATCTATAATTTTATGTTCCATGCTACTTTATGACAATACTTGAATGTTTTATACATACTTTACAGCATTATTATACATTTTCCGGCACTAACCTATTAACAAGATGCCGAAGCGCCAGTTGCTGTTTTCTGCTGTTTTGGTTTCAGAAATCCTAGTAAGGAAATATTCTCGGAATTGGAGAAATCAACGTCCGGTCCTATTTTCCACGAAGCTTCCGGAAGACCGGAGGGATAACGAAGTGGGGCCACGAGGTGGCCAGACCATAGGCGGCGCGGCCCAGGGCCCCGGCCGCGCGGCCGTGGTGTGGGGGCCCTCGTGCCACCCCGACCTACCCTTCCGCCTACAAATAGCCTTCGTCGCGAAACCCCGTACCGAGAGCCACGATACGGAAAACTTCCCGAGACGCTGCCGTCGCGAATCCCATCTCGGGGGATTCAGGAGATCGCCTCGGCACCCTGCGGAGAGGGGAATCATCACCGGAGGGGCTCTACATCATCATGCCGCCTCCGGATTGATGCGTGAGTAGTTCATCCTTAGACTATGGGTCCATAGCAGTAGCTAGATGGTTGTCTTCTCCGCTTGTACTATCATTGTTTAGATCTTGTGAGCTGCCTAACATGATCAAGATCATCTATTGTAATGCCACATGTTGTGTTTGGCGGGATCCGAATATAGAATATTATGTCAAGTTGATTATCAATCTATCATATATGTGTTGTTTATGTTCTTGCATGCTCTCCGTTGCTAGTAGAGGCTGGCCAAGTTGATACTTGTAACTCCAAGAGGGAGTAATTATGCTCGATAGTGGGTTCATGCCTCCATTTAATCTGGGACAGTGACAGAAAGTTCTAAGGTTGTGGATGTGTTGTTGCTACTAGGGATAAAACATTGATGCTTTGTCTAAGGATATTTGTGTTGATTACATTACACACCATACTTAATGCAATTATCTGTTGTTTACAACTTAATACTGGAGGGGGTGCGGATGCTAACCCGAAGGTGGATTATTTAGGCATAGATGCATGGTGGATAGCGGTCTATGTACTTTGTCGTAATGCCCTGATTAAATCACATAGAAATCATCGTTGGTATGTATTGAATCTTTATTTGTCAATTGCCCGCCTGTAATTTGTTCACCAGCATGTTAGTTATCTTATTGGGGAGACACCACTAGTGAACTGTGGACCCCGGTCCATTCTTTACATCTGAATACATTCTGTTCTTTGCAAACAAACACCATCTTCCACTCGATACGCTTAATCCTTTGTTTCAAGCAACCGGTGAGATTGACCTCACCTTTATACGTTGGGGCAAAGTACTTTGATTGTGTTGTGCAGGTTCCACGTTGGCGCCGGTTTCACCGGTGTTGCGCCGCACTACACTCCTCCACCAACAACCACGTGCTTCTTGGCTCCTCTAGTTTCGATAAACTTGGTTTCATACTGGATGACTTGCTTCTATACGCATCATATCTTCCACTTGGGGTTCACAACGGACGTGTGCATGTTGAGAGTGTCCACTAGTGAAAGTATGATCCCTAGAGCCTTGTTTCCAAATACCGCATCATCGCTTCTTTACGGTTTTACCGCATCTTTACTTCCCCCGCAATATTACCACCATCTATACCACCTGTGTTTTACTATCTCTTCGCCGAACTAGTGCACATATACATCGACAAGTGTATTAGGTGTGTTGGGGACACAAGAGATTTCTTGTATCTTAATTGCAGGGTTGCTTGAGAGGACTATCTTTGACCTCTACCTCCCTGAGTTCGATAAACCTTGGGTGATCCACTTAAGGGAAACTTGCTGCTGTTCTAAACCTCTGCTCTTGGGCCCAACTGTCTACAGAATGAAGCACGTCCATCCGACACCTCCAGCGACGATGAGCTACATCTCCGAGCTCCCGTCCGACACCTCCAGCGAGGGAAAGCCTGCTGGCTGGTGCCATTGGTGGGACAAAGCCAGGACGCCCAGCAGCGGCGACGATTCCCCGCCGCCACTTGACAGCGAGGAGGAATGGCTGGGCGTGGAGGAGGACGCGGAGGAAGAAGAGAGCGAGGACGTGGCGTCGGCGGTGGCTCGTGCGAAGGCGGAGGCGGCCAAGGCCAAGGCCGAACAAGGCCAGGCAATGCAAGGCAGCCGCCGGTAACTGCCGACGACGGCGGGGAGGACTCCGACGCGTCGGGCGCCGACACGCCTCTTCGGAAGGGTGACGAGCGAGGCAGCGCTACGCGATGAGCGACATTAAAGCGGGGCCATCATCGAAGAAGAAGTAGAAGTAGTAGTTTAAAATAATTTATATGTAATTTAATTATATTTTTTCGAAGTTTTATATATAATTTGTTTGTGTTCAACCGATTTGAATATTAGTAAATAGTTTTTTCTAGCCAAAAAAATACTTTTAATGTTTGGGGGCGGCGTTTGGGGGACGCGGCTGGGGAGCGACGTCCCCCAAACGCGGCACGAACAAAACACGTCCCCCAAACGCTCGATCCGACACGGTTTGGGGGACGCTTTGAGGAACGAGACTGGAGATCCTCTTATGTTATTTTACGATTAATGCCATATATTTATAGTAGCAAATAGTACTCAGTCTGTGCTGATATATTGTTATTAGGTTCTTTTGAAGTCAAACATTGTAAACTTTGATCATTCATAAAAAAAAATATGTTAATATGGTATATTTGATATTGTAGATCTTTAAATTTCCCAATAAATATGGTCATAGTTGCTGTAGTTTTTAGTGTAGTTCGACTTTAGCCGTATTACATGGTAGAGATGCTCCGGCCATTACAAATAAAATCTAGAAATAAAAGATCAAATCGATGAGGTTTTCAATTTTAGAAAGTCGCAATGTCAAAGCTATGTGCATGCCCAACCACCAATATCTTGAGAAAAGCAACTAAGAAATACTGTATTTATTATGGATGCAGTAGTCAGAATAAAAATAATATGGTGAGGATAATCCTCCTCGTGGCAACCATAAGAGCATCTCTAGCCGCGTCCCCCCAAAGGGATTTGGGCGCGCCGGACAAAATTTCGTTTTCAGCCCCGCGTCCCAAAGCCTTCTTCCGTCCAGCGCGTCCCAATACGGTGTATGGCGTCCCCGCTACACGGGACGCTGCGGGCACGCCCGAAAAGCGTGGCGGGCTCCCACCTGTCGGCGACCACTACCATAATCGTTGGTTCGCACCTTTTATTTCTCGTCGTCCCTTTCCTCCCGTGCCTCCCACCCCTCCGCCGTCACTCGATTTGTCGGCCGTTCCGACAACAGATCTCTTCTGAGGCGAGCACCGTCGTCGAGGTTGGCTCTCTCGTCGGCCTTTTCGCCGCCGCCGCTTCGCCAGCACGTCCTAGAACGCGGCATCAAATCCGCCCCACCTCCACGCACATAAGGTGTTCGACACCTTGTTAGGTAGGCGCGATGTTCGTTGCCTCGTCTGTCGTGGCTGAATTTTAACCATTAATTTTTCTTCAGACATGGATAACGACGATGAGATGCTTGTCTGACTGCTAGAGGACGAGCAAGCCTTCGACGACGACATCCGGGAGCATTTGCTGATCATCGAGTCCCTCCAGGACATGCTTGACGCCGAGGCGTACAAGAGGAAGAGGCCGCGCCGCGGAGGATCAAGGCCGGAGAGAAAGAAGTCGAAGCCCCGGCAGAGAATGGAGGGGCATACCATGCTGCACAACGACTACTTCCCAGATAACGCAACACAGGCCGACAATTTTGGCGCGGTATAGGATGAGCAAGGTTTGTTCATGAATATCCTCCACGATGTTCGAGAATTTGACCCCCTACTTCAAGCTCAAGCACGACGTTGTAGGGTTGCGGGTTCTCGTCGATTCAGAAGTGCACCGCCGTCATGAGGATGCTTGCATACGGAGCACCTGCCGATACACAAGACGACTACCTTCGCATGAGTGAGTCTACTGCCATTGAGTGCATGTACAAGTTTTGTCGAGCTATGGTGGGGAAGTTTGACAAATACTACTTGAGATGGCCAACTGAAGAAAAGTCTGCAAGGATCATGGCACAAAATGCTGCGAGAGGATTTTCTGGGATGCTTGGAAGCATCGATTGCATGCACTGGTCATGGAAGAACTGCATGTTTGTTTGGCAAGGTATATACAAAGGGCGTCATGGATATTGCAGTTGTGGTGCTTGAAGCTATGGCAGATTATAACCTGTGGATTTACCATTCTTTCTTTGGCATGGCGGGATCACACAATGACATCAACGTGTTGGAGCTGTCTCTGGTGTTCAGCAAACTAGTGGAAGGTCATGCTCCACCATGTAACTATGAGATCAATGACCACAAATATACCAAAGACTATTCACTAGCCGATGGTATATAAACAAAATGGGCAAATTTTGTCAAAACAAATCTTTGTTGTGGGTATACTTCATGGGTGTACCATCGACAGTGCCTAGATCCGGCAAGCCGGGTGGCCCATAGACGGTGATGGTGGCGTATGGCCCATCGGGCGGCCCGTTGCTGTTGATCATGAAGGATGAAGTCCGGCCCAGGATCAGATAGCCGGATCCGCACCGACCTTTGGAGGAACCCGGATCCGTGAAGGCCCATGAGGGACCCGGATCCAGTACGACGTATAGGGGAGGCGGATCCCTGGCGTACACGGCAAGATATTGTAACGTAGACTAGGCAATCTGTAATCCGGCTAGGACTCTCCATGTAAACCCTAGATCCGTGCGCCTTTATAAGCGGATCCGGGAGCCCTAGGGCACAACCACAACCATTGTAACGCGCAGCGCCAGCGGAGATATTCCAGGACAAGCGCGAGGCCCCGTCATCGTGCAGTGTTCGAAGGCGGGTAACTCGCGTACCACCGTCCGTGTGCACTCCGCCCTATGGCCCCTACTTCTTCTCCCCCTCGTGAGGATCCCTCCTCCGAGGGTATCGTCGATTAGGCAACGACGATTGGCGCCCAGCCGTGGTGGCGTCTGGAGGCGGAGCAGGAGGGCTCGCCATGGGAAGCTACGACGACTCGATCGCCGTGGGGCGCGTACTCTCAAACTCTGAATCCGTTCCCGTGGACAATTCTGGATTCCGGCTAGGACAAACCCCGTCAAGCTCTCCATCGTCCCAATCGGCGGCATCCACATCTTCATTGGCGAGACCATCGATTCCGACGGAAACGCACTGGTAAGTAACGCTGACGCGTCCGCCGCTGAGCCTGCCGCAGATCCGGCTGAGTCGCGAGCTTCTTAAGGAAGATTCCGCCTTGGATCAGGAAAAATCAAAACCCACCCAATCCGCCTGAGAGCGAGGAAGCGGTGGAAGACCAATGCAGATCGCCTGGGTCTCCCAATGTTAGAGAAGCAAAGGTGTCACTTCGTGCACTTCTTGGCCCATACCGCAGAGACGCCCTCCACCAGGACGAGGCCGATCCTTTGTAAGGTTGAGGACCCGAAACAACGTCGCTCAGGATCTGCCGAGCGTCGGAGATAGCGACGCACCGGGGCAAGAGGAAGCCGGAAACCCGAGGAATCAATCCTCGGTAACTTGAGCCCAGATTCCGATGATGCCTCCTCAATAGGCACAGAAGAATACAATCGCTGACGAAGGAGCTCGCAATCGGGGAAGAAGATGACGGCGCTTCATCCATGAATACAGAGGAATTCAACCGCAAGCTCGAGGAACTTGGAGGCGGTGAGCAAGCTGAAGTGGAATCCGCCCAGCCGATGCAGGTTCTAGCAACCGTGGCACTGGATCAGCCGGACACGGAAGTGAAGCCTCAACTCCAGCCCAGGACCATCCAACGTGCGGCCTCCCTTGGGACCACAACCGCACAGGGATGTCTTGTCACCAGAAGAGATAGTCGAGCAAGCACGCATGGATCTAGTCGCGCAGTCTGATATTCTCAACAAACCAATAACTCCAGAGGAGCTGCCCCGGAGGCCTTAGAAGCCAAACGGCAGGAGATGCTGGCAACAGCTCAGAAGTTCGCCAGGACTGCAGCCGCAATGGCGGAAGAAAGAACCTTGGCTGCAAATTTTGTGGACTACTCCCTAAAAAAGGATCGTGAAGTCGACGAAATGATGGCAACAGCCAAGGGACTCCGAGGAGTGGCAGAAAAGGTTAGACTCTCTGCAGGCGGAGGCTGATAGAATCGCTCGAGAAGCCATCCCTCCCCGCAGGATTACCTTCGCAACACCCACGAGCAGCAGCCGCTCGCAACTCCAAAGGATAACATGAAGAAGGCTGCAGACCTAAAAAGAAGGACGAGGAGATTGACATCAACTACGTCCGGAAGCTCGTTGCCTCAGCAATGCAGCAACGAACAGAAGGCAGACACTTCGCAGGTTGGCATCCAATCAGGCAGTGCATATCCACCGCGCAGAAGGACGCCATAGCAAGTCAACATCGTGATGGCGAGTCGCGCACCGGATCCACGGAGCGCAGGAGGAAAGTCAGAGATCATCCAAATCCAATCCCCATACCATCGGATTCAACCCCGAAAGACCCGGCAAAGGGAAAGGATGCGATGTATACTGGCAGAGATAAGTACCGTGTTCCGCCACCCCGAACCTCGCGTCCTCCGCTACCCCCTCGACGTCGCAGCCCTGCCGGAAACCCCAGGCCCCATGGGCCAGGAGGAATCAACATCCGCGACAGCATGCCAGCACCTAGAGACAGGAACAGGGAGCGTACGCTGGAGCAACGCAGAAGCCGGAATCAAGACCGCGAGCCTGAGCCTCGTCGGAATCAAGACCGCGAGCCTGAGCCTCGTCGGAATCAAGAACGCGACCCTGAGCCTCGCAGAAGCCAGGACGCGATCCGGAACCAAGGAGGAGCCGGAACGAGGAGTACGCACCTGAGCCACGCAGGAGCCGAACGACGGAGGCGACCACCACCAAGAGGAAAGGAGCCGCGGCCGGAGCCAGCGCGGGAGCCATGCCGAGAATCTGAAGGCGGAAGAACATCTTACAGGCCCCCTCGCGGATCTCCCTCAAGTGGAGGCGGAGGTGGAGGCGGAGGCGGGGGCCGGAGATCTGTTTCGCTCAAAATCACCGGTGGTGCCCCCGTGATGCCGGGATCGCCTCAGCAGTACAGATCAGTACAGACGGTCCAAGGTGCTTTGGCCAGATGATCCGAGAGGAACCAAGCTTGAACCTTAAGCTACCAGGAAACCTGAAGCATTATGATGGCAGCGAGAGGCCGGATACCCGGATTGAGGATTACTACAATGCGGTAACCTTCGCCGGAGGAACCCCGAATATAGCCTGCCGCATGCTCCAGTTGTACCTTATTGGTCCAGCTCGTGTTTGGCTCAGCGACCTCGAGAACACCATCTCTTTGTGGTTGGACCCGAAGAAGGCTTTCGAGAACCACTTCAGGGGTACCTACAAGAGACCGGCCACCACCAGCGATCTTCAAGCTTGCATCCAGGAAGAAGGGTGAGACATCTAGGAGTTTTCTCACCCGATGGTTGGCAACTAGAAACGAGTGCGAGAACGTAGATAACCAAAGCAATGCACACCTTCATCGGTGGTTTGCGGGGGCTCACGCCACAAGCTTACTTGCCTGGTGAACGCAAACAAGCTCACTCTTGGCCGAGATGATAAACATCGTCGGCGATCATCTGCCGTGATGACGACGCAGAGCGGAGATCTCGCCACAGACCATACCCCTGCACCAACGGAAGAAAACCGTGATAACGGCGTAGCCAACGGTAACAAGCGGAAGAACCCCCCGAAGACCAGAAGGGCGGATGATCCAACATGGTAGCCATGACGTTCCAACGCGGAGGTCCAGGAGGCGGAGGCGCGGGCGTGGAGCGGAGCGCGGGGGCCGCAGGGACGACGGTACGAGGTCACCGCAGCCGGATCCGCGCCCCCAAGCGTACGAACAATACAGGGATATGCGGTGCCTGGCCCATCGGATCAGCCCTGCGGCAAATCCACCCATACCAATCGCAACCGCAAGTGGGTCAACGATTTGAAGAATGACCCGGAGGCAGGATACAAGCGAGCCCGGAAGCACCGCCCGCGCGGCAAAGGAGGCAGGGCAAGAACAAGGACAAAGAGGAGGACAGTTCGAAGCCATGGATGAGGATGACGCTTCGCCGGAACCCAAGGAGGGTACCGCAGCTAACAAGTCCAACCCCTTTGGCAAGAAGAGTGTCGGAAATTTACACCTTCCTCGGAACCCCAACTGTCCGCGCGAAAAAATCAGCGCTCGGATCTTGGGCCGATTCGGCTGTCCGCGGTATGTCAAGTGGTCGGAGAAAGCCTGTACCTTGACAAAGTCGGATCACCCGGCCGTCATCCCCAAAGAGTGCTACGCTCTGGTTGTAAGTCCCCGCATAGACGGGTATGACTTCTCCAAGTGTCTTATGGACGGAGGAGCTAGCCTGAACATCATGTACCTGGAGACCCTGGAGAAGATGAACCTCACCAAGGAACAGCTCAAGCACCACTGAATTTCATGGTGTGGTTCCGGGTAAGAAAGCAAATTCTCTGGGCAGCATCAAACTTCCCGTGGCCTTCGGCAATGTGAACAACTACCGCGAAGAGATGATCACGTTTGAAGTGGTGCCCTTCAAAAGCTCCTACCACGTGATCTTCGGCAGGCCTACCACAAGTTCCACGCCACAGCATGCTACATCTACAACAAGCTCAAGATTCCGGGTCCTAACGGTTGGATCACCGTGTCCGGAGACTACAAGAAAGCTAGGGGAGGGAGGGCGAAGCCGCCTTTGCAGAATCAAAGCATATCTGGAGAGGAGGCTGCAAGGCAAGAGCCGGGTGGGTCGTGAGATGCAAACCACCAAGAAGCAGATCTCCCGAAGACCTCGTTCAAGGCCGCGATAGAAACCAAGAAGCATGACCTCATTGAAGGTGACAACTCCAAGCAGGTTTCAGTCGGAGCCAACATGGACCCCAAATAGGAAAGCGCGCTCGTCGAGTTTCTCCGAGCTAACATGGATATCTTCGCATGGCAACTTCTGACATGTCCGGAGTACCAAGGGAACTCGCCGAGCACTACCTCAACATAAATCCGAGTGCAAAACCGGTGAAGCAAGCTATGCGACACTTTGGAGACAAGAAGCGCCGCGCCATAGGAATGGAATTAGCAAAGTTACTAGAGGCAGGTTTTGTAGTAGAAGTTATCCATACTGATTGGGTCGCAAACCCCGTCCTTGTACCCAAAAAGAATTCTGAAATACTAAGAATGTGCATCGATTACTCCGGCGTGAATAAGCATTGTCCGAAAGATCCGTTCCCTTTGCCGCGCATTGACCAAGTCATTGATTCGACGGCAGGGGCGGGTGTTTTCTTGACGCATATTCCGGGTATCATCAGATCTTGATGAAGGAGTCGGACCAAAAGGCGACTTCCTTCATCACACCCTTTGGCACATACTGCTATGTTACCATGCCCTTTGGCTTGAAAAACGCAGGTGCCACATACCAACGTACGATGCAGCGGTGCTGAAGGACCAAATTGGCCGGAAACGTGCACGCCTACGTCGACGACATCGCGGTCATGACCCGAAAGGGATCCGACTGCTGAGCGACCTTAAGGAAACCTTTGATAATCTCCGACGGTACAAGATGATGTTGAATCCGCTGAAGTGCGTCTTTGGCGTACCAGCTGGAAAACTCCTTGGCTTCATTGTTTCCCACAGGGGAATCGAAGTTAACCCGGAAAAAATCAAGGCTATCCTGAACATTAAAAGGCCAACTTGTCTCAAAGATGTGCAACGATTAACTGGTTGCGTTGCGGCAATCAGTAGATTTGTTAGCCGTCTTGGCGAGAAAGCCCTACCTCTATACAAGCTGAAGAACAGACAAATTTGTCTGAAGATGAGGAGCAGATAAAGCACTTCAGGAGTTGAAGAACATACTCTCCTCCCCACCTATATTGGCGGCTCCAGCTGACAGAGCCTATGCTCCTCTACATAGCAGCTACCAACAAAGTTATCAGCCTCGTAATCGTGGTGGTGCGAAAGGAAGAAGGATTTGAGCACGGAGTCCAAAGGCCTGTCTATTACATTAGCGAAGTCCTGACGGAATCCAAGCAGAGATACCCTCACTTTCAGAAGCTAGCATACGGAGTTTTCCTAGGCAGCCGGAAGCTGAGACACTACTTCCAGGAGCACTAATGAGTGGTGAGCAAGGCTCCCCGGCAACAATCATCAACAACTCCGACGCAACAGGACGCGTAGCAAAATGGGGCATCGAGTTATCTGCCTTTGACATCAACTACGAAGCCCGAACCTGCAATCAAGTCTCAAGTTCTAGCGGATTTCATGGTTGTTTGAAGCACCGGAGGGCACACCTGTGCCGGAACCTGAAGTCTGGGTCATGCACTTTGACGGATCCAAGCAGCATCAAGGCTCGGGGGCTGGAGTCACCCTGAAGTCACCCACCGGAGAAGAATTGCAGTACGTTCTGCAGATTCACTTCGAAGCAACAAACAATATGGCGGAATATGAGGCTCTACTACACGGTCTGCGCATCGCTTGGAAATTGGGATCAAGCACATCATATGCTGTGGAGATTCCGACCTGGTGGCACAACAAGTAGCCGGAACCCGCCCGAAACTCCGTCATGGCGGCTTACAGAGACGAAGTGGACGAGATCGCCAAGTGCTTCCTCGGATACGAAGTCAAGTACGTCAGGAGAGACGATAACACGCGGACATGCTGTCCAAGCTGGATCCGTGAAACCAATTCCGCCCGGAATTTTCCTTGAGCATCTTCGAGTACCTCGTGAAGGGTGCAAACCCGGAAAATCCCGGATCTGAGTTTCTCCATTCAAGGAAGTGGCTGTCATTCCGGCTGGACTCAGCCAGGTTCTTGGATTCTCATTGATCAAAAGTTGCCGGAGGGCGAGGTCCACGCACGACAGATCATTGAGCAGACAGATCCTGCAATTGTTGATGGTAGCTCTACAAGCGAAGTGCAAACGGGTATTTCTCAAATGCTCCCTAGTCAAGATGGCATTGAAATCTTCAGAGATTCATGCAGGGGATTGCGGGCATCATGCAGCTCCCAGGGTCCTCGTTGCAAAAGCTTTTCGGTTAGGATTTTCTGCGGCTATGACTAAAGAAGGCTTGGTGACAGAGCTGGTAAAAACTGCATGGTTGTCGTACTACGCTACTCAACCAAACGCTCCAGCTCAGGAGCTAGGACCATCCCTATCACCTGGCTGTTCGCGGTCTAGGAGCTCGATATGGTTGGTAGTTGAAATCATCTCTGGTGGTCATGAATACCTCCTGGGCCGCTATTGACAAGTTAGTCTAAGTGGATGAGCAAGCCGGTGAAAGACCGCGTGCTCGAGCTCGCATTTGTTTGTAGCCTCGTAACGAGATTGACATCCCACACAGCAATCACAGACAATGGCTGGCTTTCGTGAGGAGAACTCAAGGATTGCGTGAAGTTGGGATCCGGCTTGACCTTGTGTCTGTGGCTCATCCACAGTCTAATGGACAGGTGGAGCGAGCCAATGGCCTTATACTGGCGTCGGAATCAAACCTCGCCTTGAGGAACCATTGTGACGCGCAGCCGGAGCTTGGGCTGATGAAGAAGCTGGACTACCATTACACGTGGGTTCTGAACTACTTTCTTGGTCCAGCAGGATTTACTCTTTCTTACTGATGTCTGATTAGAAAGCGTGCTCCCCCATTGACATCATCCATATATGATTCACTGGCAGTTTCCGCCTACAATGGCTAGCGTGAGGCTCGATAGCTATCTGTGGACCTGATCGAAGAAGCTCGGAATCCTAGCCGACCAGCTCCACCATCTACCCGGCGAAGCTCAGCCGCTATATCATAGCCGTCGAGTTGGGCGCTTCGTTCATGGTGGGAGACTTAATCCTCCGCCTTCGCCAGGTGAAATCACAAGGTGCAAACTCCATGGGAAGGACCTTTCGTCATCAAACAAAGTGCTACATGGATCCTGACCTCGTTGATTTCCGGGGCAAGGATAGACACACATAGCGGCATCAGGCTGCAAACAGTGATCATAGGTTTCATTGAGCACTTCAATGGAATACCAAGGATCAATAGAACCTTCCACGTCCTTTCCACACTTAGCGCTTTTTTATCATCACATACCTTGTAATATCTATGATACATGATCAATGATAAGCTTTTGGTTCACTCTTAGACTTTTACCTCCTTTAATTTTCATTTCTGGATCGTGATGTTTTTCCGACTAAAACCGTAGGGCTGGATGTTTCGCCTTGGCGTGTATGAAAGTTGTGACTTTCAAAATCGTCCTTTAGGACGTAAGCTTAAGTTTTTAAGTGAAATTATTTACATTTGCTCACCACTTACTACTTAGGCTTGCTTGGGTTGGGGGCTTGTTTCCTTGGTTATTGTGGATTACCCATTGGGCTTCGTCGCCTGTTGTGACGTTCAGAACACTGGGTTTAGGCTGTGGAAAGGTCAAGTGGAGCAAGCGGAGAATTATCAAACACGACACCTTTCCAAATAAAGCAAACATGCAAATAATATTACAGGATAGCAGGATAGTTTCCGCCCACGCATGCATGCTTGTTTCGTCCCTAACTAGCAGGATAAGTTATATTACAAACCCACTCCGGGGCCAAAATGATGCAATTTGTCTCATTGTTTTAAACAGGAAATCTACTCGGAGTCCTCTTCTTCAGACTGCTGGTAGGTGGAATGAACCAGGTAAAGAATCCCGACCTCAAAAAGCATCGTGCTCGCCGCTTGACCGAGCCTCCGGCACGGTAATGGTTCTCCGCCTCCCTGTCTCTAGCAATGAACCAGGAAAAGAACCAGAATGAGTGATCCACTCGCCTGACAAACAACTGCTCATAGCCTTGAGTTTCCGCAAGGATGGCACCCATGTCGGAACCCTCTGGAGATCTCAGCGGGGGACGTGATCTGGGCGGCGTATCCGTCCAGGGAGAGGCGGCTCAGCGTCGTGAGGAAGGAAGCCCCTCTCCTGTGTACGCTAAGAGACAGCTGGAGTTGGTTAGGGGAAAGGTTGATCTTGTTTCTGCGTTTAGGGTTGCGATAGGCTTCGGATAGCGCGTCGATTGAAATCCGCGCTTCATCGTATGCCTCTGTCCTCTTCAGATTTGATTCCTTTGACCATTCAAAGCCGAGACTTGCTGTGAAACAAGGAGGTTCAATTCCGTTAGAAAGAAAACTACAAGGTAGTCGGATCAACGACACGGAAAATGCTTACGGAAGATAAGTTTGTCAATGGCCTCCGCCTCCGCTTCCAGAACTTTCTTGGATATCACGGAAATGACGCGGCCCTGGCTTTTCTCCAGTTTTTCGTTCAGCTCCGCCAGGTCACGGGCATGCTTTTCGATCAGCTCTTTTCGCGCTTGATTCTCTTGGGAAGCGGATTTCTTCACAAAGTCCTTGAGTGATTCGTTCTCAGCCTTAACTTTGGACCTTGGCGGATAGCTAATCAAACTTGGAGTGCTTAGCGATCTCTTGAAGGCGAGAAAAAATTTTATATTATGCATCTGAACAAGTATATCGAAAAAGCAGACTCGAGATATCGTACAGCAAGAGACGGGACTCAAGCGACGGATAGTACGGTTGGCTGTTTCCGCGTTACGAAACATGACCCTTCGATCTCCGTGATCTGCTCAGGCACATGGATGCGCAAATCTTCGTGCAGTTTCCGCGTGGTCTGTGCAAAGGAGTTAGTCGGATATTTAAAATGCTTGGGGTAGCGAAGAATTCAAAGTCTTGGTATAAGAATTTTTAAATTTCCACTTCAGGTACATTTTGGGAAAGCATCGGTTAATACATGTTACACGAAATATATCACCCAATGCTTGGGGGGCTAGTATTACAGCACTTCCTGACAACTAGTGAAAAATTCCTTCGAGTTGTCCTCCGGGTCGGCGAGTTCACGCACCTCCTCGTCCGGTTTTCCCCATGTCGGAAACTTCCGCGTGGCGTTGTGAGAGGGTAAGCTTTTGAAGGAGACGGAGTTGGTTGGAGGTGGACTCGGGTCGCGTTGGTAACTTGAAGGAGCTTTGCCTTTTGCTCCTTTTCTTCTTCTTCTGTCGGCCCCGCGAAAGCCTGACGGAGGAACGGGTGAGGAGGTTCCCTTGGCGGAGTCGCCGTGGTGGTAGGAATCTTCGGGAGAAGATCATCCAACGTTGATGATATCTTCGGATCGGCTTGGAGCGGATGAAGCCAGGCGAACTTCCAACCTCGGAGTCAACGGGGATAGAGAGCGATGGCTTGGCCTTCTTCTTCGGGGCCCTTGGGGCCTTGGGGGGCTGGCTTCACGGAACTTAGGAAAAAAAACATAAAAGTATAAGTAAAGTTTAGAAGCGTGAAACGGAGAACTTGGATCTCGGAAATGAGCTTACCGGAAGGCTTGAAGAAATCTTGGACATCGGGCTGCCCCTTATTCTTGGGTGTCAATCGGTGAAAGGCGCTTCTTTTCCGCCTCAGCTCTCCGGGTAGCAGCGGTGCTAGGCACTTCGCGGGCGCGTTTCGCATGGGGGCTGGAAGGCGGCCTTCTTATGCTTGGCAGGCGGGAGGTCTCGGAGCTTCCGCCTCCAGAAGCTAACGGCATCGGATACGTGTTTCGAATGAAAGAACTCGGAGGAGGGTTCCGAGTTCGTTCTCTTCGAGCGCTTCGAGCTGATACAGAGTTAAACACTTAGACAAAAAGTTGAATGCGAAAAGAAACAAGAGGTTACAGTCAAGCCGACGTACCGCAGTTCCGGAACCATTCATGTGGATATCTTTGTTGCACACATGAACGCGGAGTTCACGCGGAACTTTGATGAGGACCCGGATTCTCTTGTCGAGGGCGTCGGCGGAAAGATTGTCTTTTGTAACTCGCATCGGATCATCGCGCCCTGTGTATTGGAACATCAAGCGATCCCTGTGTTGAAGCGGCTGGATCAGCTTGGTGAACCAGGAGAGGTAGTCCTTCCAAATCGACCCCTCCTCAAATCGGCTTAGGATCCGCTGACAGCGCCCCAGCGTGGTGGGTGACTCGGAGATGTGGGGGCAATGCGACCATGTCGGAGCTCGGTGGCGGGGCAGTTCTTGAACGGTGGCAATTTTCTTGCGTTCGCGGGGGAAACGTCCTTCAAATAGAAGAAGCATGCGGACCAGTACCGCGCGGATTCGTGGTGGTCGGTTGGGGGTAGACGCGGCCCGGGCGAATTATAAAGGTGATGGTTTCCGCATGTCGCCAGTTCGGAGGACTGCCGGATCCTTTCCTTCTTGACGGTGAAATAATATTGGAACAAGGAGAGCTCGGGAGTTACCCGAGGTGGCCTTCGCAGAGAGTAACGTGGTTGCTGATCGCAAGCACGCTGTTCGGGAAATGTTGTGGGGTTGGAGCCCATAGGCCTTCAGAATCTCGAGGAAGAAGGCGGAAATGAGAAGCCTCGCTCCACCAACGCCTTCGTCAGCACCACTCGTTGTCCTGAGGGGCCGGGGCTAGGGCACTCGGAGTCGCCCTCCAGCTCCGGGTTGTAAAAATCCTTCCCCCTCCAAGTTCTGCAGCTCGATGTTCGTGGTGGTGCCAGGCCACCATTTACCTTTGGACTCCGAGTCCCGTTGGCGAGCTTTGGATTTTTTGGCAGCCATTTCTTCAGCTTTCTTCTCCGCCTCAGATGTTTTTTCGGGGCTGAGGTGCCCTCGACGTCTTTGCCGGAATCCTTAGTAGGATCCAGCTGGATAGGGATGAAGGGAGGCGGAGCGGAGGAGATGGGCGTCGCATTGATCGGCTCGTCGGCGGGAGGCGGAGTCATGGACGACATCTGAAGGTGTAAGAGTAGTGGCGGAAAACGTAATTTAGTCGGATCCTCATCGTCAACCTAGCGATCATCCCTACCAACTACGGCAAAGAATCGAAGCTCGGAGAGCTTACCGCAATGGATTCTGCGGTGGTCGAAGTTGCCGGCGGTGAGGTTCTCGTGCGGTGGCTCGTCGGAGTTAAGAACACGAAGAACACCACGGTGGTGGACTCGCTCCGGTGATGCTCCGGCGACTTCCGGCGAGTTCCGGCACGGCGGAGGTAAAGCTCACGGGCGGCGATGCGAAGAGAGGTGAGAATGGGGGGTGAATGAGAGTTAGGGTCGACGGTGGATATTTATAGGCTGAGGGATAAGATTCGTGCTCCGCATCCTGTGGTCGGAACAAAGCGTCGCGGCGTTGGATGCGTGACACGTGTCCCAAACCCTAACGGTAAAGATGGCTAGAGATAAGTTACCGCACAAACCGCGAAAATGGCGCCGGGATTAGGCGGAGCAGGTTTGATCTGTTCAAACTCTGTACACCCAGATCAAAGAACTTGCCTCTACCACTGGGCACCAGATATTGAATCATATCAATAAGCATTTATGAGAAGTGATTGTTTGAACTAGAAGGAAAAGATATGAAGTTGAGTTTATTTCATGCAAACGACAAGAAAGAGGAGATCATAAGGTGCAACATGGCGGAAATTGCGAGAAACTCGGAGAACTCGGGGGGCTACTGTTTTGGGTATACTTCATGGGTGTACCATCGTCAGTGCCTGGATCCGGCAAGCCGGGTGGCCCATAAACGATGATGGTGGCGTGGCCCATCGGGCGGCCCAGTTGCTGGTGATCATGAAGGATGAAGTCCGGCCCGAGGATCGAGATAGCCGGATCCCTTGCCAAACCTTTGGAGGAACCCCGGTCCGTGAAGGCCGGACCGGATCCGGTCTGACGTATAGAGAGGCGGATCACGGCGTACACGACAGAGATATTGTAACGTAGACTAGGCAATCACCAATCCGGCTAGGACTCTCCATACAAACCCTAGATCCAGGTGCGCCTTGATCCCGGGAGCCCTAGAAGCACAACCACAACCATTGTAACAACGCGCAGCAGCCCCGGATAATTCCGGACAAGCAGCGGTAGGCCACATCGCCGTGCGGGTGTTAGAAGGCAGGTAACTGTATGCCAGTCCAGTGTGCACTCCGCCCTATGGCCCTACTTCTTCTCCCCCTCGTGAGGATCTCCTCGAGGTATTTATCGTCATTAAGTCAAAACAATCTCGGTGCCATCAGGTTCGAAGAATTGCCACTTTGCTTCCCGATAGGAGGCTTGCATCTAATGATAATATTTTTTAGTGTGCTGGCCTCATTGGGAGGTAAGGTACCCTGCTCTAAGTTGGTCTCACGACCAAATGTGGGAGAGTGATGCAAGCTTGTGTGATCTGCACAACATGATCATCGAGGATGACCGCAAGAATCATGTCAGTAGAAATGATATCGTTGAGCATATGTGGAGGATCGAAGGATTATAGCAAATGCCGCAGCATCTTGATCTAGCCCCATTTTATTACATTTGTTTAGTTGATTTATTGTTTGATGTATTTTAATTCGAAAACAATTTTGGCATGCTATATTTAATAAATAGTTGTGTTTTCGAAAACACTATAAAAAAAGTTTGGGGAAGCGGTTGGAGAGCAACGTCCCCTAAACGCGACATGAACAAAACACGTTCTCCAAACGTTCGATCCGACGCTGTTTAAGAGATGCTTTGGAAGACACGGCTGAAGATGCTCTAAGAAATTTTTTTTGAAACCAATCTGCTGAAGCAAGATCTTAAGAACCATACGTGAAGAACCATACATGAAAGATAATAGCCGTCTCTCAAACTGACAGTTAATAACCTCCAACAGGAGATGGACGATATTCTTTTGGGATACGTCCTAGCGTGACTGTTCGTCTTTGTTGGACTACTTCCTCGTCAACAGCGGCACGGTTTGTCTAACTTGCTAGTAGCAAGTCACCTCCTCCTACAGTTTTCTAAGTTGCTTCTACAACCATCAGATCAGAAGTGAAGGACACACATCACTAGAAACTGTTTGCCTCTGACTTGTCTATGGCATGTTAGAGAATCGGGAGCCCGTCACAACAGTACCCAGCAAGCGACTCTCCTACCGCAGTCTGCTAGATCTGGTAGATGTATTTAGTTGTCTATATATGATTATATTCGGGGCTTAGGCTGGTGCCAACGCGGGCGGGAGCGGGGGCGGTACCGCCCGCCGGGAGCGGCAGCGCGGGGCGAGAGGAGGGTGAGACGGCAGCGCGGGGCGGTGGATCCACCGCTCGGCTGCCGCCCGCGCTGGCGCCGAGAGGGGGGCGAGAGCGAGGCGGTGTGGTGGCGGGTCGGGGCGAGAGGGAGGGGGAGGGGGTAACGGCTAGCTGAGGTGGCGCGATCTGATTCGTCCACGTCAGCTAGCCGTTGCTGGCTCAAAAATTTCGAAAAAAAGCCAAAAACCCCAAAATTTCATCCCCAACCACTATACCCATATGGTTTCCCTCATTCCACACCTCACTTCATCTCCTTCACTCTCCATTTCCACTCCTCTCCACGCCATGTCTTCGTCTAGCAATGGGTTGAAACGACGGAATGGGAGGGTGTCGTGTAATCAGTGCATTCCGGAGCGGAGTATGAGAGCGATGCTCAACCTCGGCGGAGCCAAGGCAGCCGCGGCATATCGAGTTCATCAAGGCGTGATCGTGCAGGTTGTACGATCGGCTCTCAGCGACTACTTGAGGCAAGCTGTGCTTATCCTCCGAGCTTCTTTCGGCGAAGGTATCGGATGAGGCGATCCCTTTTTCTACGCATTGTGGATAGATTGGGTGAATACTCTCCGTATTTCACCCAAAGAGTTGATGCTCTCAACCGTCCTGGTTTTTCTCCCCTACAAAAGTGTACTACGGCTTTGCGTTTATTAGCTTATGGAGCCGCTACAGATACGATAGATGAGTGGCTTAAGTTAGCTAGACAAACTTCATCAGATTGTCTAGATATATTCTGTGAAGGCATCATTCACTGTTACGGGGAAGAGTTTTGCCGTCGACCAAATGTCGGGGATACAGTCTGTTAGCGAAAGCCGAGGAGCGTGGCTTTCGGGCATGTTAGGGGCTTTGTCCCGATTGCATGCGTGCTGTGGAGGAACTGCCCAGTGGCTCATGCCGGTCAATTCACAAGGGAGACATCAAACACCCTACCATAATCTTAGAAACCGTTCATGATCGTCATGATCGTTGGATCTGGCGTCGCTTTTGGAGTGGCGGGTCAACAACGTCAATGTACTCAATCGATCGCCGTTGTTGATGTGCTTAGGGGGGCGCACCCATAGAAGCGAACTTCGATCGAATGGTTTTCTGTTCTAACGATTCTGCCACGTGACATCCTCCTGGCGGTGTTCATGAAGGGTACTCTTCCACAAAGTGTCGACTATTCTTCTTTATCAATCATGGCGCAAAGATGCTCGAGTGTACTGAGTGCTGAAGGCTAGGTTCAACATTCTAGCAGTTGGGGCGCTCCTACCAGTACTCTTGAGTTTGATCATCGTGCATGTGATATTCACACAACATGATCATAAGCGATGAAGCGTGCTATAAATTTGAGACATCTGTAAGGCAGTTGATTCCAATGCTAGGCCCCTGCGATGTTATGATGTGTGGCTAGCAGTAAAGTTGATGGACAACGAAATGAGGGACTCACCAATTATACACAACCAGCATGATTTGATTGAGCATGTGTGGGCTAATACCCTAGATTATGTAATTTTTCAATTTTTTATGTAATTTTTTTATAATATAATCGGTAACAATTTTAGTTAAATAGGAAATAATTTTCTTACATTGTTTTGAATGTTTTAATCTGAAAAAAAGAAATGATGATCTTGAGAGAGAAAGGCCGTGTGGGAGGAAAGTGAGAAGTTTGTATAAGTACGTTATATTGTGGCCGTCGAGGTGAGAGTGAGTGAAGTGAGGTGAGAGTGAGGACAAGCAGCGTTAGCTTTAGTGACATAGGCTGTGATGCATTAGCGCAGCCATATCCCGGTGTTGATTCAAAGCAATTGAACACAGTCGATGACACCAGCCAATACTCGTATTAGAACATCTACCTGCCACCATCTGCGGCTCATGGATCATCAACCTGGCTGTCGGGGAAGATGATTGTGGTCCATCGCGAGGCGCATGTGACGTTTGCTGTTGTCGATCGAGACTTGAAACCAGTCGATTGAGACCTAACAATTACCCATATCTGATGTAAAACAGAAAAACAATGTCCCATATCTATCTTGAGATTTTCACCAGTAGTAAACCTTTTCCGTACTCTAATTTTCAAAGTAGTGATGTGAAAGCCTGAGGTCAGTTGGAAACATCTCGAACCGCGCTAATCTTCACCGTTTTCTCCTCTCCAATCACCAAGACTCCAATCGAGCTTATCTTGATCCTCCTGCTAATCAGTGCATAGCCATAGCCAGAGCACCAGTTTCAAAAATTTGCTTGGCCAGAGCCCTGCACCAGGTGGCCGGCCGCGCGCGGGAGAATCGAAGACGATGGAGCCATGCACACGCCTCTCTCACCTTCTCCTCGTCCTGCTCCTCCTTGTCCCGCCTTCCTCCCCGCACCAGCATGAGCTCCAAGAAGAAGAAGGCCTCCGCGAGAGCTTCCTGCTCTGCATCTCCCGCCTGTCGCCGGGCACCGACGACCGGTCCGAGCTCGTCCACTGGCCGGCGGACGCCTCCTACCGACCCCTCCTCGCCTCCACCATCCAGAACCTCCGCTTCGCCTCGCTGCGGACGCCGAGGCCGTCGCTGCTCGTCACGCCCAGGAGCGTCCCCGAGGTGCAGGCGTCCGTGGCCTGCTGCAAGGCCCACGGCCTCACGGTGCGCGCCCGCAGCGGCGGCCACGACTACGAGGGCCTCTCCTACCGCGCGCTCCGTCCCAGCGGAGGCCGCCGGTTCGCTGTCATCGACGTCGCCGCTCTCCGGGCGGTGCGGGTCGACGCGGCGCGCCGTGAAGCGCGCACCGAGCCCGCGGTCACGCTCGGGGAGCTCTACTACGCGGTGGCGGAAGGGAGCGGTGGGGCGCTCGGCTTCCCCGCAGGGATCTGCCCCACGGTCTGCGTCGGCGGGCACCTCAGCGGGGGCGGGTTCGGCCCGATGATGCGCCGGCACGGCCTCGCCGCCGACAACATCGTGGACGCCGAGTTGGTGGACGCGGAGGGGAGTCTGCTGGACCGGGAGGCCATGGGGGAGGACCTCTTCTGGGCGATCAGGGGCGGCGGCGGCGGCAGCTTCGGCATCGTCGTTTCTTGGACCGTGAGGTTGGTCCCCGTCCCGAGCGTCGTGTCCGCCTTCACCGTCCGCCGGCTTGTTCGGCGAGGAGGCGAGGACAAACAAGCGATGCTCCGTCTTCTCACCAGATGGCAGCTCGTGGCACACGCCCTCCCGGACGATCTCTTCGTCAAGGTGGCCATGGAGCCCAAGGTCGACGACGACGGCGAGAGGCGGCCGTTGGTAGTGTTCAAATCACTCTTTCTCGGCAACTGCAGCGGCATGATCTCACAATTGGACAACCATATGCCTGAACTAGGCATCAAGCCGAGCGACTGCAGAGAAATGAACTGGATTCAGTCCACGCTCTACTTCTACGGCTACACCAATGGCCAACCTGCAGAGGTGTTTCTTGACAGAACGCTCCAACCCAAAGAGTACTACAAGATCAAGCTGGACTACTTGACATCGCCGATTCCTACGGCCGGTCTAGCCGTACTGCTCGATAAAATCGTGGACGATCAGGGCGGCTCGATCGACATCGACCCTCAGGGCGGGAGGATGGGCGAGATACCGGAGTCCGACACGCCGTACGCGCACCGGCGAGGGTACCTCTACAACGTCCAGTACTTCGTCAAGTGGGGAGGTGACACGAATGTGTCGTCTGAGGAGGAGCATTTGGGTTGGGTCAGGAGGGTGCATCAGCTCATGACACCCTATGTGAGCAAGAGGCCTAGAGCTGCGTACATCAACTTCAGGGACCTAGACTTGGGGCAGAACGTTGAGGGCAACACCACCTATGAGGACGCCAGGGTGTGGGGAGAGAAGTACTTCAGGGGGAACTTCAGGAGGCTGGCAATGGTGAAGGGTGAGGTGGATCCTGAGCAGGTGTTCTGGAGTGAGCAGAGCATCCCTCCCCTTGTTGCGGCAAAAAGGAAGAGGCGGAGGCAGGGTGGATTGGTTTCAGAGATTTGACACTTCAAACGTTCAGACGCTGGTTTGGGTCCCTTGCCGGTCTGTGTATGCGTGTGTGTTGTTTTTTCGATAAAATGAATATTAGTATTACGAAAATAACAATTACACTTAGTCTCTACATCAATGAGATGTTCAAAAATATCAAGAATGCACATAACCAAAACAAAAAAACCCTGCCACGGTGATGGAACACTCGCAATAGTAGCACTCTAACCACCACATAAGACAACACCTAGACTACAATTTTTTCCTCCCCTAAAAGCCATGCTTTCAAGAAGAAAACAACGCACAAGTCTTATCTTCGTCCTGTAGAAAATCTTGACTTTTCATCGCTGAGAAAGTCCGATTTCATAAAACAGTACTTTCAGCAAAGCCATTGTCAAGTAGAAACAATAAAGACAAACCTTGAGTTTTGACCCTGAAAACCACAACTCGGTACTTGAGAAACACCACCAAACATTGCCATCCGCTCTTGCGCGATAAACCTACTACTGCAAGTCAACAATTTGTGTTGCATGTCTTTATCGCAATCAATACACTTCTCCGCCATAACTTCAAAACCTCCAACTATATCCACCATGTATGTGTGTTGTATATACAGTTTGACAATGCATTTCGCAAAATTCCCACTTGGATGGTCTTTTACAGTGTTATTTATGTTTTCCATCTTTGTCACCTATATGCATCGTTTTAGCGGGATCACAACAACGGATACTGCTCGTAGTTACCTTTATTGACTGGAAACTCCAAATAAAGGCCAATATGTGACCATTTGTTTAAAAATTTAAATATAATATTCCAGATATTTTTAAAAAGGTTAATTAGACATATGCCACTACGATTATTACATATTCGAGAAATACCACTATTTTTATCTTTCGAAAAAATGTTACACAATGGCAAATTTCGAAAGATGAAAATTTTGGTGGCATTTCTCAAATACGAAATAATTGCAGTGCCATATATTTAATTAACCCGCAAAAAACGAACACTTCGTTATCTTGTCATTTTGGTGAGGTCCTGTTAGCTCTTGATTTTGTCCAGTACATTGTTTGCCTCATAGCGGATACGGCTTCGAGGGCAAAATCTAGAAGAGGATTGAGTATCTTAGATTCTTAAAAAATGTGTGGCTTCTTGATGGACGGTTCTCATCTTTTGATGTTATCATTTTCCAAATCTTTGTTCATGTGTTTCTGATAGATTTTCCTTTACTGTGTGATGATCAAAGCATCGAGGGTTTATGTTTGTAGGAGTTCCATGCTCTGAGAATAGTTCACATGTTGTGTTTGCTTACGCTTTTTGCCGAATTTCCTGTTAATTAACTGATTATTTTTGTTTTTTTTCTTAATTAATAGATTGAAGCAAAACTTGCCCCTATTTGAATACAATTGGCGAGGGCAATAGCATTGAGTGTGGCCACTCTATGAAAAAAGGTGTCGCTCAACTCAAAATCTGATCAAGTTGTCTGAAGTTCATGTCGATTGTAGTTTTATGTTTCTTTTTTTACAGTATTGTTGTGCGTACGTATGACCATTCATGTCCGATTTGTGTACGACCATAACTATCAACCGTGAGATGGTCCAACATGCAAAAGACATAGGGCATGATTTTGGTGTCACATCGGATAAAAATCATTGGACGTGTAGCATTGTTCCTTTTTTATGACGAGTCTTTACTTGGGGCTTTGTTCTTAGCAGAAGTTACAAGTGGAGACCCTCAATACTTCCTCCATTTTTTATTTTGTTTGTGTTCTAGGTTTAGTCGAAGTTAAATTTTACAAAATTTGATCAAGAATATAAGAAAAAACCATTACCTGTAATACCAAATACGTATAATATGAAAACATAATAATTGATGAGTTAATACAATTAACTTTATATTGTAAATGTTGATATTTTTGTAAATATTTAGCTAAAACTTATAAAATTTGACTTTGATCAAACCCAAAACGAGAAGTAATTGTGAAGGAAAGGAGTATAAGACAGGAGGTGGTCTTTATGCAGCAAAGAATTCTGTACGTTAGCAGATGAGCATTTCTCTTTTCCATTTGGCACTAGCATCCTATATAACTAAGAAGTTCATCCCCACTAATCTATTTCTCTTGACATGCAGCCATGCCACCTCATCAGGCCCACCACTAAGTTATTTCTCTAAGCACTTCTCTTATTTTGTGTTCCTTTTCTTTGAGATAATTTCGGGCAGTCATGGTTCCTGCAGTCATGGTTCATGCATGAGATTAATACCGGCTAGCCCATACAATCATAATGCCCACTACGCTGGCTCATAAGTAACAGCAGCAACCAACCCACAATCTCTCCACCGACCACCATTTCCTCTCAATCAGTCCGAGACACCTCTTCCCCTTCCCGCGCTTGAAACATCCGTACTAGGAATTGATGCAGGTATATGAGAGGTTTGCGCAAGATCGCCCTCCCCCCTATAAATTCTATGATGTGCCTCGATTGTCCGCATCGATTTTTCTCCTCTCTCAATTTACAATGATACCCGTAGAAATCATCATGATCTGCCATCGCTGCTACGAAGTCAGCAGTCGCTATGGAGTCCTGACGCGTCGAGGAGAAGAATGCTCACAGCAAGGGAACAAACACTCATCCGTATTCCCCGTACACAGGTGAATTTCTGGGGCAAACAATCATCCGTATCTCCTATACACAAGTGAATTTCTACAACTTTTGCAGATCGTACACGATGCTTGCGGCCCAGGTTCAGTTAGATTCACCTGCTCATGCTACGCACGGCCCCGAATTTGTTTGCCAGTTTTACCGCCATTTGGAATTTGGGCTTGATTTATTTTGCTTTGCAACTTATTGACTTTGATGTTTTATGTCTACACAGGTTATACAGATGTATGCTCTAGGGTATTGCTGTTACGAACTTGCAATCTGAGATTGCGTTAGGAGTACTACCTTCACTGAGGCTTTTCACTTCAAGGTCGCAAATGGAATTCTCCATATTCCTTGCTCAGATTCAGGTGCAAAGGAATGGAATTCTCCATATTCCTTACTCAGATAATCAGTTAAGCCATCACATTTTGTGATTTGTTACTATCTATTTTATCACACCTTTTTCAGCAACTGGACATTGCATCTAATTTCTATCAGTTCTCTATTCTGCTCGGTAAATCTCTGGACGCTAATATTTCCCAAGGGAAGTTCAACACATTCTCTAAAGTGGCATATAAGGCTCTTCTTTTTCAAGCCACATATATGATAATACTTGATTGTTGATGTCTCAACCTGAAAAGGAAGGATGCTACAGGTTTCTGAATTTATTAATTTTCTGTTGAGAAAACCAACAACAAGATTTGTCAAACCTAGGAGGAAAGAAGAAAATATATTATGTCATACTTTGGGCACTAATCTGGTGCTAAGACAATATATGCATGTCGTAATCTGAAGAGGATTGAATTAGAGTTCAAATATCTAAAGATTGGCCAAGGTAATCTCAAAATAGTTCCAGCCCTTGTGATGACACGGACATGGACCTCTTCTACGCTTCCACAACCATTACGTTGGGCAATGGGGAGAAGACCCCCTTTTGGAAGGCGCCGTGGTTGAATGGCCTTAAGCCTATCGACATCGCCCCCCTCATATACAACATCTCCACTAGGAAAAATTGGAACGTTAAGAAGGCCATGACCAATCAAGGTTGGATCTCTAAAATCAACTTGGGGGCGGAGTTCACCTTACAACATATCCGCCAATATATCTCTCTTTGGGTCAAACTCTCGGAAGTCACTATTCAAGAGGGCATTGATGATGCAATCACTTGGAACCTCACCGGCAATGGCCACTATTCATCTTCATCCGCCTACCGTGCTCAATTCTTTGGAGCTACATCTTCCCCCATAGCCTCCACGGTGTGGAAGTTTTGGGCCCCGCCTAAATACAAGTTCTTCATGTGGCTCGCGCTTCAAAATAGGCTTTGGACTAATGACCGTTTGGAGAAGAGGGGGTGGCCAAATTGTCGGGAGTGTCCCCTATGCAAACGAGTTTTGGAATCCATTGATCACCTTCTTGTCAATTGTCGTTACACCATTCGACTTTGGAGTCTTCTAAACGAGTGGCTTCACATTCAAGCGCTTGATCTCAATCTTTGGCCGGCCACCACCCTTCATCCTTGGTGGGGTAGTATGACGAAACGCAAGGATGTGGCTTCCTTAGCCCTTCTTGTGTCTTGGGAGCTTTGGAACGAAAGAAATGCTCGGATCTTCAAAAACAAGCATGCGCCACCCTCGGTGCTTTTCAACATCAAGTTAGAGGCTAGGCTTTGGGTTTTGGCGGGTGATAAATGTATGAGTAATTTGATGCCGCGAGAGTAGTACCCCTTTTGCTTCGAGGGGGGTGTGTTGTAAAAACTATTCTTATTCTCCTTAATTAATGAAATAGGGCAAAGCTTTTGCCCTCTTTTCAAAAAAAAAAAAAGTTCCAGCCGCCTGAAACATGTAATCTGAATAGTTTTCCCTATATGTTCTCAGATCCATCAGGTCGCTTATGTTCAACCATGCCATCATGAGTGGTCAATTGACATCAGTTAGTTTAGAACAGACAAATCAGTTTCAGCATGTTTCTGTCCAGAGGGTAGAGGTTGAGCGCCTCGATCATAAAAACACACTAGGTGTAGCTTTCTCTTGCCTGGTACTACTTTCATTTGGGCAACTTTCTAAATTTTCTTGGCGATCTAAATATATGGTGTGATGTCCAAAATGCATTTGCATCCTTGAAAACGAAACTATATAGAAAATAGATGTCCTACATTTATTCGTGCAAAAAATATTTACCTTACATTATTTACATTACTGGAATTGTTTTTTCCATTACTAGAATGATGCTCAGCAGGTCAACGTGAATGGACTGGTTGAAGAGTCCAGATGATGTCATCCTTTGATCAATATTATGACACATTTTTATTCAGTACATGGTTTTAGCTAATTGTCCATCATACAGGCGTATATGGCTAGCAATAAACATTCATGCTTACTTTTGTTTCTCTTTTCTGTAATCGAATTGTTCATACGGTCTATGTTGTTGCCAGAATTTCTTCATTTGTCTTTCTTGAATTCTTCTATTGATGTATTTTTGAATATGTTCACTGCTTTTCTATCATAGGATACCAACCTATACCTATTGATAAAATAAATTAACAACATTGGGAAGATAAGTGATGTTCATGTTTCATAGTCTGAGGGGAGCATAGTTTTTTCTTGACTGCTACCAGAATACTCTTTCATTTGCTCCTTATTTGTCATAATTTTTCTTGAGGGGTGCATTTTTTTATCAAAACATTCCCACAGCAAAGCGTGGGGAGTCATCTAGTTAACAAAAACTACCAGTCAACAATGGAAGTCAGTAGTAGAAACAGTGGACCGTAACGTCGTCAGCTAGCGTGGCGTGGGAGGCGCCGGCGCCGCCCGCGCATCGAGGAGGAAGACGAGAATCGTCGAAAAGAAACGCCTTTTTCTTTGCCTTCCATCCACAGTGCGCAAAACCACCGCCGCAGCACCCACAGATTTCCACCTTTCCTCTCCGCCCCTTCCCAAGCTCACAGCCACCTCCACCTCCGGCATGGCGCTGCACCGCGCGGCCTCCGCGATCCGGCGCCGCGGGCCCCTGCTGCCGGGCAGCGCGCCGGCGAGGGCGATGGCGTCGCTCTTCGCACACGTCGAGCCGGCGCCCAAGGACCCCATCCTCGGCGTCACCGAGGCCTTCCTCGCCGACCCCTCCCCAGACAAAGTGAACGTCGGCGTCGTAAGTGCCCGCCTCTCCTACCTTGCCTGTCCATCTCTCTCTCCCTCTCCCTCTCTCGATCCGAATCCCGGCTGCTTCTGCTTCTGGTTCTGAACATTGGGGGCTGGACGAAACTGCAGGGCGCCTACCGGGACGACAACGGCAAGCCCGTCGTGCTCGACTGCGTGCGCCAGGCGGAGAGCCGGATCGCCGGCAACCTCAACATGTGAGTCAGATCCCCTTCCTGGTGTTCTATCCGACAACTTGGTGATCCCGTGCTTGAGTGCACGCGGGATTCGCGGATGGCTAGTTTGTACATGTTCTGAATCTCAGCTACTTGCTCGCTTTACAACCCTGTCATTTTTCTGTGGGGTTTAGCGAGAAATAGCATGCTTGTATGGGGTTTAGATAGTTGTATTTTTGGATCGATAAGTGATTCAGTGTCGCCTACATCTCGTATGGGCCCAATTGTCCCCGAATGCATTTGTTGCTTTCAGCCTAGCAGGACATCGATTCTGGATCTATCTCTACATGTTTTCTAACTGAGGACGATTTTCAGATGCTTGTTTTGGGTGTTTATCATGAAAATGGTTTTTCCACCCAGACATGTTGTCTTTTGGTTAAACACTTACTATCATTGGACATTGCCAATCTTCCACGAATTTTAACTTACGACGGTAACTATCTTTACGCAACAGGGAGTACCTTCCAATGGGAGGAAGTATGAAGATGATTGAAGAGTCGCTGAAGCTGGCATATGGCGAGGACTCTGAGTTCATCAACGATAAGAGGATTGCAGCCGTGCAGGCGCTTTCAGGCACTGGGGCATGCCGGCTCTTCGCTGATTTCCAGAAGCGGTTCTTGCCGGATTCACAGATCTACATACCTACGCCGACATGGTCCAAGTGAGTTGAAATTCTGCCGTGACACCAATTGTTCTTCTGTTCACTTCTCTGATCGTTTTGAGAAAAAAATGAAAGGGAGAGGATCTTCAGTAAACCCAAGTGTGGTTTCTATAAGAAATAGTAGTTCATCTTATCTTATGCTTCTACGGTAGCCAGAAAGGATTCTTCAAACAGCTTTTCTCCCATTTGCATTACATGTTTAGTAGCTGATATCAATGTTGGAAACTTCCTCAGCCACCATAATATTTGGAGGGATGCTCAAGTGCCACAGAGGACATACTCATATTACCATCCGGAATCAAGAGGGCTTGATTTCGCAGGATTGATGGATGATATCAAGGTGATCCATTTCTCTAGCATCATTTTACTTTCTCCCTCTGATCCATAATAAGTGTAGTGGTTTTAGTTCAAAATTGACTAAAAATGAGCTAAAACCACGACACGTATTATGGATCGGAGGGAGTACATATTTCTCTTCTTGGCATATTGCACTGTTGTTCCTCCATGTATCAAAATTAATATGGAGTTTTGAAACCACATAGCTATGAATCAAACTCCTTGTCATGTTACTTATTCTGGCTCTTATTGTGAGCCATTCTATATTTATATATAGTTTCTCTGACATCATACTTTGTCTGTTAGATATTTGGAAATTAAACCACAAGGATTCACCATTTCCTGGCATGATTGCAGTTGAAATTTGTATATTATAGTTGCTTCCATTTAATGTTTTCTTCTTCTGACTTCCTCTATCAACCTGCAGAATGCTCCAAATGGCTCATTTTTTTTGCTTCATGCATGTGCCCATAATCCTACTGGGGTAGATCCTACAGAGGAACAATGGAGAGAGATATCCTATCAGTTCAAGGTAAGGAGAAAGAAAAAATAACAGACAATGGTATTACTTGTGTATCGGCTTCCTGTTAGTTATAGTATACGCTTTACATATCTCACTCTTGCGTTCTTGTAGTTGAAGAACCATTTCCCATTCTTTGACATGGCGTACCAAGGATTTGCTAGCGGTGATCCAGAGAGAGATGCCAAGGCAATCCGTATATTCCTTGAAGATGGGCACCAAATTGGATGCGCTCAGTCGTATGCAAAGAACATGGGTCTTTATGGACAGAGAGCGGGATGCCTGAGGTATTTATTCGACCACTGCCAGTTACTGTTGAAACATATGTCATAATGCTATCATCATAGCCATTAGTTTGAGTAATAATGTGTGTTCCTGACCAAAATATAGCATGCATGCTCATGCAAAATTAATTACGGCTTTGCAATCAAAATAAAATAAATATGGCTTTTAAGAGCTTGTTGGATTCCTCAAGACACGCCATTTCAAAATAAAACAAAAGACTAGAAGTTTTTCAATTCAGAATGCTCTATGTAGCAAAGTTCACGACTCTAAAGAAAATATGGCATATTCTTTTTAAAATAGTGATCATATCATGGTTGTTGCTGTCATCTGATTTTCTACTATTGCAGTGTTCTATGTGAGGATGAGTTGCAAGCAGTTGCTGTTAAGAGCCAATTGCAACAGATTGCGAGACCAATGTACAGCAACCCACCTGTCCATGGTGCATTGGTTGTATCTATTATCCTTAATGATCCAGAATTGAAAAGCCTATGGTTGAGAGAGGTCAAGGTAAACTGTTGATTAGCTCTCTAAACTATCTAAAGTTCCTCAATGAGATCTGTAAAGTACGCAAAAGGTAGTTTATTAACAAGTCTGGTTGTCTCTAGGGTATGGCTGATCGTATCATTGGAATGCGGAAGGCACTTCGGGAGAATCTCGAAAACTTAGGTTCACCTTTATCATGGGAGCATGTTACCAATCAGGTAAATAGTGGTAAATGTCATTATGGAATTTCTGAATATGATATTGCCATGCAAACTGTACCAATGCACAATGTCGTCCAAGGTCATTGCAGTAAGCAGGGCCCACCTCAGAGGCAGTGCTTGCCTGTACACACTGTTGATGCCCTAAGTATACCAGTGCAGACTAAAAAGATACTTTCTTTTCGAGTTTGATTATCGTATAAATAACTGCTTTGTGTATTTGTGCAGATTGGAATGTTCTGCTACAGTGGGATGACACCTGAACAAGTTGATCGCTTGACAAATGAATACCATATTTACATGACACGCAACGGGAGAATAAGGTATAGCACCAACTAATACTGTTTGGTATCTTTTTTTTTAGCTGGGATCAGTTTGTTCCACTGATGCCTTGGTGTATATCTGCGTATTAATTTCATTTGTATTGTGTCTTGCAGCATGGCTGGTGTAACAACAGGAAATGTTGCCTACTTGGCTAATGCCATTCACGATGTCACTAAATAAAACTGAGGCTTCTTACTCTCACCTCCTTCAGCCAATGAAACAAGAGCGTTTTTTATTTCTTTTGACGGCTATTCACTATATACCATGATACTAGAGAAATAAGTTGTAGCAAACCTCTTGCGGCTGTCTAAATGAAGAATTGTACCTGGATGTCTTTGAGAGAGCTGTAGTCTGGATCCTATTTTTGACTGTTCCTTTAGTGGTAAATGTAACGAGCCAGTGGAAAATGGCTATACCTTTATTTTAATGAGAACTCCATGAATTTGAACTTCAAAGAAATTGAGCATTTGGATGTATCTCTTGCCGTTTCGCCACTCAACATCTGCCTTTGTTTTTTTTTTTTTTTGGGTAAAATAGGAACTTTATTAATCAAGCGGGGTTACAGAGCGATTGAGTTCTAGCAACCGAAGAGAATCTTCAGGTCCAGAACCAACCAAGCCATAGAGTGGCGTTGAACTTTTGCAAGAGAATCACTAACCCAACCTGAAATCGTTCCACCTTTACAAACACACACTCACTAATTTGCACACACTCACTAATTTGATTAGAGTAGCTAAATTTCTTATCTCACGAATCAATTGAAAATATTGAGACCGATCTAGAGCATCATCTTTGACAGAATCAACATGCAAAGCACAATCTGTCTCCACAATGATCGTTAGCTGAGTGTTGCATTGCAATTTGAAGGCCAACCACACAGACCCGAAGTTCGGCTTCGACTGCCTCTAGGCAGCGTTCCAAGGATCAGCAGCCTTTGTTTTTGATGATGGAAATATTGGTAGAAGGGCCCCCCCCCCCCTCCCGCCTCCAAAAATAACAGCTAAATGACATTCAAAGATTACTCCCTCTAATCGTTGGGGTTTTAGTTTAAATTTGCACACTCCGATTTTGAACTAAAGCCCCAACGTTTATTATATATTGGAGGGAGTACTAGAAAGAGTGGAAAAAAAACTGCACAACCAGTATAGCGTAGCTTCTATAATATGGGCAGCGCTTTACCTCGACAGACTTATCTATAATCTACCCATATATTGTCGATGACTCTATGTTAACTCTATTTCCGCATCAGAAATAGTTCAAACATTAATGTCTCTACCGCATATAGTTCAACAACAATTTAAATTCATATTTTAAAATTTTCAAACACAACATATGATTCAAATGAACAAATAATTCAAATAAAACATTGGGGGCCCGCTGCGAACTACCGCAAATCCTCAACTTGAAGCTATTTGGGTGGCCTCAGGATATTTGATTTGTTGATTCACTTAAAGAAATGTTTGCACTCAGCCAGGATTGTGGTTGGGCATCATAGTTGTTCCAGCATTCGCGCACTCAAAGCCTTCTTGATGTCGTTCATCCTCAATTACTCCCTCCGTTCCTTTCTATAATGTTTATATATTTTTTGCATTTGTTTCAGAATATAAGGTTGTAGTTTGGCTCTTTTTTAATTAACCCCCTCTACCGGTCAGCTCCCACACGACATGCGTGAAAAAGATCCATATAAAAAGGAAACAATTAATTGAGATTCCTAATGCATGACCCCAACGATTTCTTAGATTTAGGAAGCAATGTTTTTATTTCCTTAATATAATCTGGCTGCACATATATGGAAAGTCAACCAGAGAGATTTGTAGAATTTGTTATGTTAATTTAGGAAGTTATCGATTTCCCTCATTTTACTCTGATCTCAAATTCGTTAATCTAGGGGGTCTTGTGTAAAGAACACTCTTGTGCTAATTTTCGTGCCAAAAAACTATAGGCACTATAAAATGTAACGGAGGGAGTATAATTTTGTACATTCTCACACACGCTATCATGATTTCCCATGTCTTTTGATCCCAGAATCATCATCACCGTCCGACGAATCAAAAAATACAAAAGTACACCAAACACTAAAAATTATACACCATACAAGACACTTGGCATTGCTCGCACAAATTACAAAGAAAACTGAAAAAAAATACCTTGTCAAAACTTTGACAAGCACCTTCCCAAGCGTACAACTCAATGCCGATTGTCGGATGGCTAAAGCGAGGCGACGGAAGCCAAGCTCTGACATGCAACTTCAGGGTTGATCAATGGGGCAGAACGAGTCAACGTGAGGGTGACACGGTGTTCGTGGCCGGCCATCCTGGATGTGTACACCTGCTTGCGGGAGGTCGAGGGGGTGGCGTCGGATGGTGCCGCAATGAGGCGGCGCGCGAGTAAAGGCAGGCGGAGCCAAAAAATTAGCCCGCAAAAGAAAACCGTGGATAGGGAGTAGGGTGTGCAGTGTGCTCACCCAAAAATATATATACCTTTTTTTTTACCATTTTAAGGCTTTTTTGACTGCAGTTATAAGGATTGGTGGTCGGATAAGATACTGTTATGATGTCACCGTAGCGTTTTTCTTTTGTCTGCGCAACTTGCATAGACAACATTGTCATGCGAGTTTAGTGGGGATAACTAGCTAGATAAGAGATCAAACAGAATACAACTATCTCAGCCTCTGTACCGTACATACGTGCTATTTGTACGGTTGAATGTTCCCGTATGTTATTCACATGTTACTATCCACTGTCATTCCAAGTTTATGATTCCCAAGCAAAACTGGTTGTCACTATTGTAGTGCCGAACAGATTCAAAAGCTCATGACAAGGAAATCACATAGCGCCAGTTGAAATTTACAAAGCGAGTTCTATTTATTGCTTGCGGAAGAGAATGGCAAAAAAATCCCATTTGGAACATGTGTTCCGCTGCTGTATTGATGTGATACATCTAAAATCACCTCCCGTTTTATAGATGACGCTCAACAAGGATCACTTTATGTTTTGACGGATTTGAATCACCAGTAGGTTTCTTCAGAATTCCAGTAGGCTGTTCTGGTTGACCAAGCGTCCCCTAAAGGAAATGCAATGTTAAACATCTTCCATCAGAAATTCATGGAAAAACAAAACTGTCATTAAGAAACAAAAACTATCTTCAAAACAAGATAAACTGTTACGTAATTGTTACTATAGATTGGACTAACCGACTAAGCCAATATCTTCAGCAAAGAATGAGATATGCATACAACTGGGCAACACATGTTAAGGTGAAATTGAATTCAAGAAAACTTTGGGCAAGTACATGTGGTCATACAGTTTGTATTACAAATTGCGGTTTACACATGTGGTGATTTTAGAATCATCATCACTAAATTGGAAACTTGGGCTTGTTGGTGGAAAAGTCAAATTGAAGGAGAATTTCCAACTCCAAATCTTGTATTCATACCAACCATTTTGTATTTCGAGAGCATGTGTATTCATACCTACCCTCTCTATCCACAAAATTTATACTATATTATTGATGTAAACATACACATGCAGATTCACCATTGCTAGGATATAGATCGTGCCAGATGTATAATGTATATTGTGTTAATCAGCTCGTATCATTAATAAAAGTGGAACTTACTGCAGCCTTTTGGTTGATTAATCTCCGGTAAGATGGAGCCCTTAAAACTGCTGATGCGGCGACTGCAGCAGCGACTCGGATCCTGCGAGGGAGGGAATTAAGTTGTATAGAGTACACTTGGTAGAAGGTGAAGAAAGCCAGGAGCATGTAGTTCCTGTAAGGATGAGACTTACCTTTTATGAACATCAACATATTCATCCGTCTCATCCACTATCTCCTCCTGTCAAATCCCGAAGTCAAAATGGTGAGGAAATGAAGAAGTTTGAATCAAAACTAGAAACTTCACAAATACACCACTTCCAGTTGGAATAGTTTATCACCTCGGCATAGATTTATAATACCAAGGCTAGAATTTCTTGAAAACAATGAAAAAACAAACATGGCAATCTGGAATATAGATATGATTAGAGGTGTTAGAGTAATCCTTGTTTTGGAGATAAGCTAGTACCTTCTTTTTTTTGAGCTGATAAGCTAGTACCTTCTAGTAGGACTAGAAGGTTCTGTAGGTGCTAGCCTGTTCTAGTGTATTCTAGTAGTACTATCCATCTGTATGGAATAGCCAGTAGCAAATTCTGGTTAGCTCTAGTAGTAGAAAACTATAGAAGGATAGCAGTAGAAAGCTCTAGAAGGCTTTAGAAATCTACATGTTGTACCTAGCTTGTATCCTATAAATAGGACTACCCAATACAAGCTGCAGCAGAATCATACATAGACCACTTCAGACGACCGTGATGCAGGGAAGGTGCGAGGTCGTGTTGAGCGTGTCATGAAGGACGTTGGTAGTTACCCGATGCTGACGCGAACAAACTACACCGAATGGAGCCTCCTCATGAAGGTGAAGCTGCAATTGAGCTCGGCGCCTCGAGCATGCAGCTTCACCTTCATGAGGAGGCTTCATTCGGTGTAGTTCGTCCGCGTCAGCATCGGGTAACTTCCGACGTCCTTCACGACACGCTCAACCACGACTTCGCGCCTTCCTACATCATGGTCGTCTCAGTGGCAGTGAAGGGGAACGGCGCCGCAGCTGGCGAGGCGGACTGCCAGCAACACCTCGAACTGGAGCTGACATCTCTCATGATCATATCTTCACCAACGCTCTCATACCAACTGTTAGACTTGTTGGCTCACTGGTAGTGTGTGGGAAGTGGTCTATGTGTGATGCTGCCAAAAGCTTGCTGCAGCTTGTATTGCATAGTCCTATTTATAGGATACAAGCTAGGTACAACATGTAGATTTCTAAAGCCTAGCTTTCTAGTGCTATCCTTCTATAGTTTTCTACTACTAGAGCTAACCAGAATTTGCTACTGGCTAAGACTTGCAGATGGATAGTACTGCTAGAATACACTAGAACAGACTAGCTCATACACTACTACTAGAACCTTCTAGTCCTACTAGAAGATACTAGCTTATCTCAAGATCAAGGATTACTCTAACAAGAGGTGGGTGTTCATGTATCAGCTTAGTGGGTAGATATATAATAGGGAGTACCAATTTTAAGACTTCTCAAAAAATAACAGTATTTCTCACCACAACAGCTTTCTCAGCACATCAGATTTGACAGCAAGGCCAGCCACGGCAGCTTTGAAAACACAGCCAGCCCAAACAAACAGGACTCAAAGGATACAGAGTATATGCATAGCAGAATCGCTTTATACATGCAGTTTTTCCAACCGGTGAGATGCCATGGGCAACAGAATGAAGTCCATTTTGATGAAAGAGGGAGTTCAAGTATGGAAGACAGCACAAAACTTACTTGACATTTACTTGTGTTATGTGCACAAGCTTGGCCATATGTAAACCATGCAGGCAACACATAAAAAATGATTAAACTCATTTTTGTAGATTATCATGAAACTAAATATCTCTTTCCCTCAGGAAAGTTTAAATTTCATTAAAGTTTACAATGTCGGTGAACTTTGGTTGCTCAATTTACAATGTTGTTAAAGTTTAAATGGCAGTTGGAAGCCAATGCCCAAACTTATGCAGCTCAATTTTATTGCTCCATTTTAATCCACACGTGTTGTGCTTTTCTGCTCCTAAACTGCATATGCAGTTGTTTACAACAGACCAGGAAAATGGCAACGCTACATTCCACAGAAGAGCAATTTAGTCTGTTACAGCTTACCTGCAAGAGTTCTTCAAATACGTCTTCGAGTGTGATGATTCCAATGACTGGACTATCATCTATATCTTCTGATATGCTAGCCACTGTGTTTGACGGCGTGTTATGTTGTCTTTCAGTATCAACAATCACAATATCCGCCCTTTCTTCAGTATTGGATAGCAAGGGTGCAGTCAGGTTTGTTGAGGCAGCTGCCTCCATATATGGTTCAGTTTTATCAGGAGCTGGTGCATTTTTGGGTTTTGCCTTCACAACAGCAGCCATGTGGCTACCTCCTTTCTGAAACTCGTTCAGTATATCATACAAAGGCATGTCTGCAGGAACCCTGGAAAAGATTAATGTTGATCAACTGTTTGTCAGAATACTTTATACCAGTATTAATGTGGCAACGAAGACACTTACACTATCAAACAATTGCATGATATATTGAAACATAAACATTTCCAGTATATAATTACAATAGAATTGGGGTGTATACCTAGGAATCCTTCTAATGGAAACAGCACTGACTGGCGTCTCTATTTCAGCACGAACTGTCAGAAGACTTTTCACCTAATTAAGTTTTTAATAGTGAGTTAGTGAAGTCATAATCAACAGATCACTGAGTAATACTCCATGGCATCATTTTAACCTACCAACAGGAGACCAATAACATTTCTAGGATTTCCTGAATACACAGGTACACGGCTGTGGCCCCGGGCAAGAATTTTACCAATTGCTTCCCTGTAAATATAAGTAAATAAGATTAGCCGTGCATAGGAGTATATATAGTTAAAAGTTTCATCGCATAGTACTCTCAGTATATATACTATTTTCAATTGTTTATTAATTATATCTAGGTCAAACCATAAGAGATGACACCAACTGAATTTAGATCCAAATATAAAGAAATCAGAAAGAAACTTCAGTCATGAGCAATGCAATGGGCTTGCAACAGGCAATAACAAAATCGCAAGAAAAAAGCGGCAAAACCAGAGAGTGTGAAGTGATCATTCCGACCTTTCAGCTGAAGGAACCGAACACTTCCAAATCTGCAGTCAATGGGCATACACAAACTGACCAAAATCCACAAAAGCACAAGAGTACTCAAAAAACACAACAGGCAAAAAGTATTTTCTCCTGTAAAGGTTTTAATTAGTGATGGTCCATTTGTCTCCACCTCCCCTCAGTGACAGCCTAACAGGAGCTGTTAGCCCTCAGATCTTCAACAGAGTGCTTATGCAGAGGCACAACCCAACCTTAATTGTTTGCCTCCAAGATGCATGTAGTCTACACTCTACAAGGGGTTTCCTACATTATTTTTTTACTACAGATGTAGGTGTATATATTTTGGCGCATGGCCTCATTATGAAAACAAGTGCTAATTAAAACATGCATAGCCTATTTTCCCTAGGATTAGGAATGTACTTTGAGCCATGCTTCATTGTGCACGTTTGTTGCTATGGAAACTCAAGTGCATTTAGTTATCACGAGAAAAACGAAGATTTAAGAAAAGATTAACAAGGTGTCACCAGAGGTAGGATCGATGGTAATAAGGAACACCAGTAAGATTATGGTGTATCAAATGGAATTGCATTTTTACCAATCCAACTTTTTCCGAGGAAACTTTACCAATCCAACTTGGAGTCCACATCTAATGAAAAAGTTGATTCAATAGGTGTCAT